>PVKC010006243.1:17148-31624 GCA_004027635.1 Crocidura indochinensis | reverse complement strand
CACTTCTTTCCAATCTTTCATACTAACTCTTTCCCATTCCTGTTAGTGGTCATGTGTCATCAGTTTCTTCCCCATCACAACAACGTAGGAGTTGTTGTGCCCTTGTGCCCTTGCTCTGAGTTGAAGACTGCAATCAGCTTCTCTAGGGTGTGCTGGGTCAGCTCTGTCCCCAAGCCATCAGGCTCTGATTCTCTTTCTCTCTCTTTCTTTGTTTCTCTGTCTGGACACAGCCAGCTAGTGATGTTTGGGATTGTTACTGATTTGGAATCTTTGGCCTTCTCTTTCTCTGTCTACTGGGCTCTGCCCTTTGCCCAACTGGCCTTTGTGTCAGTGGCACCTCGGTTTCTTGGTTCCTCTGCATCAGGCTCTATGTTGGGCCCCAGGGATGCAGTGGTGACTGGGTCCTGCCCATGTCTTTGTTCTAACCAGACACTAAAAAACAGAACCAAATATATACCCCCAGCTCAGTAGAACCCTTTTGCATGAGCTTTGCTTTGATATGAAACAAACCTGTTTTCATTATTTTTATTATTTTGCTGACTGATGTCCTTATATTTTATCTTTTAATTTTTCTAATCTGCTTTCTTTCCTTTCAACAACTTGCTTCCCTCACCTTATACTGTTTTTTTAATTTTCCCCTTCAGATGTGGTAGCTCAAGGCAAGTGCTGTGGCTTCTAGAATGTTCCTGAGCTCTCTGCACACCTGACCACAGCTTGGAAACACAGTTGCTCCAGCATTCTCAAGGGTTAATTCACATAGTCCATCTTTGCATCCTAAAACACATGTGGCTCTGGTTGAGGCAGAGAGCGTGGCAGTGAGTGAAGCAGGCAAGAATCCCTGAGCCTGTGGCAAAATCATCATTATTGAGAATGTACAGTTAGTAATTTAGCTATGGAGAAGTTTTTTTTTTTTTTTTTTTTTTAAAGTAATGTTCTTTGAGCTCCCCCAATAACAACTCAGGATTTGGACACATTTTGGGAACAAATCCTTTTTAGTCTATGTACTCTCACTGTACGTCATCAAAACACCCATTTAGATCTTGGATTCTGTATTGTTCTAGGTTCCCCTTAACCCAGGAATCTCAAACTCAATTTACCTGGGGGCCGCAGGAGGCAAAGTCGGTGTGAGGCAGGACCGAATAAGGGATTTCATACACACAAAAGTCCTCAAACGTCATTATTAACAGTTTAATTATTTCTTCTGAACATGAATTGAACATTGAGTGAAGATCATGAACAGTTCTTTTGAACATGGCACTTTTGCCTATTCCTTGCTGCCATAGACTTGACAGCGTTTCTTCTCACAAATCTGAACCACATTTGGCTTTAGAGAGGAAGCAATTGAGACCCTCAGTATGGCTTGAAGATGATCATCATTAAGTCTAGACCTGTACTTTGACTTATTAAAGTTCAATGTGGAGAATAACTTTTCACACAAATATGTGCTCCCTAAAAGGCATATGGTGCGCTTGAACATTTGGGAAAGCTCAGGGAAGCTGGGGGGCAATTCTCTCAAAAATTGCCCATGCAGGTCTGCTTTTCCACTAATCTCCCTGAACGTGGCTTTGAGATCAGAGTTGCATTGCAGGTCAATGAGCTCCATTTGAAACACAGGAGGGGCATCTTGCACATCAAAGGAAAAGGGGTCCACAAAAATTTGGAAAATGGCTCAGTGCTTTTTGAAGTCTGAAAATCTGTGATCAAATTCCTTTTCTAGCTTAAAAATAGCATCAACATATTTCTCAGCACTGAATGGTATGCCTGCATCCACAAGTTCCTTGCATGCCGGGAAATGGCAAAGGTTTGTCTGAGAGAGCTGGGATTTCCATAACACAAGTTTTGTGGAGAATGCTCTCACGTTGTCATAGGCAGCACTGATAAGCTGCCCCGGGTCTTGTAACATCTTGTTTAGTACATTCAGCTTATGTGTGATGTCAACAAGAAAAGCTAAGTCCATGAGCCATTTGTAATCACTCAACTCAGAAACAGCATTCCCATCCTTCTCCATGAAGGCTTTCACTTCTTCTCTCAACTCAAAAAATCTTTTCAGGACATTTCCCCTGCTGAGCCAACGTACCTCGGTGAAATAGAGCACATCTCCATATTCTGACTCCATTTCCTCTAAAAAAGCATAGAACCTCCTGTGCTTTAAGCCCCTGGATCTGATTTGGTTGATGCATTTCACAACAACAGACATCACATTGTCACATGACAGACATTTACTGCAAAGGGCCTGCTTATGGATAATGCAGTGAAGAGCAATGGCCTTCTCTACACCCTCCTCTTCAAGTTTTTTTGAACAAGTGGGACCAGTCCATTTTTCCTCCCTGTCATCGATGGCGCTCCATCAGTTATTATTCCAACAAACCTCTACCATGGCAAACCTGCATTCTCAATGGCATCACACAGATGCCGAAATATCTCATTAGCGGTGGTCTGGCCATGCATTGGAATTATTGTGAGAAGCTCCTCTGTCAATTCAAAATTGCAATCAACACCACAGACGTAAATTGTGAGCTGCGCAGTGTCTGTTATATCTGTACCCTTGTCAAGAGCAACTGATTATGCATCAAAACATTTGGCTTTCTCACACAGTTGATGATAAATGTTACTTGACATGTCAGAAATGCGCTCTGCCACAGTGCTGGCAGAAAGGCTGATTTTGCTAAACTGACCTTTCTTTTCTGGACAGATAATACTTGCAGCCTGTAACATGCATTTTTTTTTTTTTTTACAAACTCTCCTTCTGTGAATGGTTTCCCTGCCTTAGCAATCATCTCACTACCCATGTAACTAGCTTCGACTGATGCAACATTCTCTTTGGTTGCTTTCTTGAAGAAATCTTGTTGCCTCATTAGACATGCTTTAAGACTGGCAACCTGCCTGACTCTCTCCTTTCCTTGATATTTTGCACATTCCTCAGCATGTTTAGTTGAATAGTGGCATTTCAAGTTGTATTCCTTGTGCATTGCAACTTTCTCTGAGCAAATAAGACATGTGGGGATGGCCCTGTGCTCAACAAAGAAATACCGTGTCTCCCACTTTTCCTGAAATTGTCTGCTCATCATCAGTCTTTCTCTTCACTGCAGGCTTTGATGAAGTCATGATGAAGGTATGACAAAATCTAATTCTGTAATAAACTTCTCTCCCTTCTCTCCTTTAGGCTTCCTATAATGCAAGGGACAGCGGGCAGGAACAGCGGAAATGACATCTGTGATAGGCGCAAAGTATTTGCGATTATTTGCTTACCTAATATTCACAATAAAAAAATCACATTGGTAAGAAAAAAATCGCGAAAGATCACATTAAACATTTGCATACCCTGAATGGAACTGCTCGGGGTATGCGAATTTTTAATGCGATTTTTTTTCTTACTAATGTGATTTTTATTGCGATTATTTGGTAAGCGAATAATCGTGAATACTGCGATATTTGAAGACCAGCTGCGGGCTACAAAATGTTGTATGGAGGGCCGCAAATGACCCACGGGCCACGAGTTTGAGACCCCTGCCTTAACCCTTCAATGGTAGAGACCAGATGGATTTCTGGGTTAGACGGGGCTGTGTGCTAAGGGGACAGAACCCATTAGTGAAATCTACTGGGGAAAGGGACTCAAGCCCTGGGGAATGGGATGGTACTGCAGGCATGACTGCCCAATATCCTGCACCTGGAGAGTAGATCCATCCTGTCCCTGTCTGTGCCCCATTCCTGCTTCTTCTCTCCTCACACCTCTCTGTCACTGGGAAGGTTCTCTGGTTTCAAGGACTTGTGCTTAGATGAATATAATGGAATAATCCAGAACATTCTTCCATCTCAGAGACCTAGACCTGGGTCATAGCTGTAGAGGTGAGTCAGGTGTCAGGTGTGAGGTCATTGGTCTGATTGTTGAAGTATAAACCTCTTTGGACTCTCACACTTTCTCTTTATCAATCATAAAGATTCCTTTTCAGTGATGGGGTTTGAATTTGGGCCTTTCACACCCAGGGCATGTATTATATTATCAAGTTACATTTCTGGCCCTCTGCATTCTTTTTTCTCTCTCTTGGAGAGAGTCCTGGAATCTCTCCTCTTCACCAGGATCTTTCACTTTTCTCCTTCTGTAGCCTCAGTTTCTAGCAGAATGTTCCCTTATTCTTGTGTCTTTTTACATCATTTCTTCTGCTGAGAATGCTGGTCCTACTGTGTAAACCCCTCTCTGGCCTAGAGTCTCCCCTTTTGCTGATTTGTCCCTTGTACCTACCCATTACAGAAGATTTACCAGAAACCAGCCAACAACAGGCCTCCCCAAACAGCTCCCAGCATCTTCCACTGGTTTTCTAGACTTTGAGTTATAGAAGTAAGGAAGGGGACATGGAAGGGATTTGTGTTTTCTAGGACTAAAGGTTCTGAGCAGGAGGATACCGTCCTCCACAGATTCTCCACAGAGGGTAGGACATTTCTCTTTCACCTTTCGAGCATGTGTTGATTCAGCTAGTATTCTTCTGAAGAATCTCAGGATTGTAGGGAGCAGTCCTACAACCCCCCAGAATTGCCACATCTCTGTCATCAGCATGGCAACACCAAAGACTAGATTTCCTCTATCCCAGCACCCAGCAAGCTGGTGCCTACAGTGCTATGGAACACTTTCTTCTGGAAGGCTGGTCCGAAACTGTCTCCTCTGGCCCCTCTACCATGGGTAGGCTGACTGGGTTTCTGTGGTTTTCCTTTCTGGCTTCTTTGTCTTTGTTATCATCATCATAGCCACCAAGTTGGTTCTCTAATCTCCCAGGAAATATGAGGCCAATATAAGCTCTCTGTGGAGCTCAGTATATATGTATGGGGTGAGGGAGGAGGCCTGCATCTAGGAGGGGTGCAGGTGGTCCTATCCCTCATCAAGAGGAACACTAGTGTCCCCCCCCCACTCCCACCCCCGATTTTTAGGAACAGGGAGGATAGAGAAACCTCCTGGCCTTAGCCACTTTCATCCATTTCCTATTTTTGGAAGGCCTTAGAAAGCTCCCCTACGGATGGCCCATACCCATTCTTCTCACTCAGCCCCATCTGCCTCCCCACTTTGAGTCCATCTTGGGGTTCCCTGACTCTTGTTTCTTGGAACAGAAAACTTAGGCCATGGCAATTTCACCTACATGTCAGCAGTGTGCTGGCTCTTCGGGCGCCACCTGTATGAAAGACTGCGATACCCCATTGGACTCATAGACTCATCCTGGGGTGGAACCCCTATTGAAGCCTGGTCATCTGGAAGGTCACTGAAAGCCTGTGGTGTCCTTAAGCAAGTAAGGTAAGCAGGCACCTTCTCTTCTGGTCTGAGAGGAGATGAGCACACTGTGGATGTAATCTCAGTTGGTGCAGGTGACTTGGTGCCTGTGATTGGGCTCATGCACAGGGAAGACATGGATGTAGCATCAAGGCCCCGTCAGGAAGGATTTGTGGCCCTTTTCTTTCATTACAACTAACACTTGCTTGGCACTTTCTTATAAGCTGGGAACTTGGTATATATGAACTTCTTTCATACAATAATCGCTTGATGTTATAGTTACTTAGCTACCACATCTCAAGAGTAGGTTAGTCACTTTTTCAGAGAACTTGAGTCAATGACTTCAGCATAGTCACTTGGCCCACACAGATACACTACTGTAGTGGCAAGAACAGATAGGTCTGTCATTATAGAAATATCTGAGAATGATCGTGAAGGCACACTTAGAAGAGACTAGGCCCTGAAGGTATTTTTTGGGGGGTAAGGATGGGAGAGCAAGAGCCAACCTGGGTTTGATTCTGGTATCCCATTTGGTAACCCCTCAGTACTACTGGGTGTAGTCCTAAAGTCAAAACAAATAACACCTCCCCCCAAAACCCTATACTAATTTATTTAATTTAATTTTTTTTTTTTTGGCTTTTGGGCTCCTCCAGTGGCCAGGGATCATTTTTGAGGATGCACTCAGGAATCACACTTAGTGGCTCTGGGGACCATATAGGATGCCCAAATCAAAAACAGGTCAGTTTGGGACTGGGGCGATGGCTCAGCACTAGTGCATTTGCCTTGTATGTCGCTGTCTCAGGATGGACTGTGTGGTTCAATCCCCCGATGTCCCATATAGTCCCCCAAGCCAAGGGCGATTTCTGAATGCATAGCACAAAGTCACCCCTAAGTGTCACTGGGTGTGGCCCAAAATCCAAAAAAAAAAAAAAACAAAACAACCCCCCCCCCAAAAAATCCAACAAAACACAACCAAACAAAAACGAGGTTAGCTGCCAATAAAACATGGGCCTTCCCTACTGTGCTATCACTCCAGCAATTTATACTCATTTTATTTATTAATTTTTATTTATTTTATGTTTTGTTTTTGGGCCATACCTGGCAGCGTTCAGGGGTTACTCCTGGCTTTGCACTCAGAAATTGCTTTTGGCAGGCTCGGGGGACCATGTGGGATGCCAGAGATTGAACCTGGGTCTGTCCCAGGTCGGCCACATTCGAGGCAAATGCCCAATCACTGTGCTATAGCTCTGGCCCCCTAATACTAATTTTAACATAGCAATGAATAGTTCAGGAACTACCATAGCTTACAAAATCTGGTTAATCTTGGTCCTGGTCCAAGAGAGACTTAAGCTCCTGGCATAGCTTTGAGAAAATCTTGCCCTGGTGGTGGGAAGGCCTGCCCAGCTTTAGCTCTCAGGAGTCTTGCCCCATGGGGAAGGGAGAGGTGTCCAGTTTAGTCCAGAGAATAGTCTGCCTCCAAGTGGGAGAGACCTGAAACCAGGCCTCCAGACCTCAGAAGACATAGGAGGAACACTGAGAACTAGGAAAATGTACACTGTCAACCATAGTTTGCAAATGAGCACTCATCTAAGTCTCTACACAGAATTCGAGAAATACTCAGAGCCTTAACAAGTTCTTCTCTTGACCCAGCCGCCTTGGGTCAGCATCTCATTGCTGGGAACTTGTCTTAGGGAATTGGTCAGACCCGAATAGGGCTTCTGCTCTTGGAAATGCTAAGAGCATTTCTTGCAAAATAAAAAACCTGGAACTGATTAGGAATCTGTTAGACACTCTTAGGGCCCATTTGTTGTCTAAACACAACTTGGAATAAAGCCCCCATCCTGGATATTTTGGGGCTTCTTTGGAAGCCGAGGAAAGAACCTTAGGTGAGAGTTGGATGCTGGTGTGTTCTCACAGGGGAAAAGGGAGTTCAAGGTCCTCCTGAGTTGCCTATGTGGAGGTTGGAGAGCAGCCGGCCTTGACTCACGGTGAGTCCTCTTGTTGCAGGTTGGATGGCCCCGGCTTTGGACCCCAAGAACACTCTGTCCTCTGGAATGCCATGATCCATCCTCTGCAGAATATGACCCTGAAAGGGGTCATCTGGTACCAGGGTGAGTGTCTGCATCCCTGTTTCTCTATGGTTTCAGCTGCTGTTGCTGCTGCTGCATCACCCAGCCCTGAACTAGTGACTACTCGTGGACAAGTGTCTCCAGCTCCTGGCTCTGGGGGCTGAGCTGGGGTGCATCTCTTTCAGGAAACTTGAGTAGGCTCTTTAGTGGTAACTGGACCAGTCTGACCTCTCCTGCATGCTGCTGCTCTGGCACCTCTCCCTCGACTGTGCCACCTGAGTGCTCAGATGTGCTGAGGTAGTTCACAGAAATCATCCATATTGCACTTCACGTTTGTGGGACTGGAAGAGGAAGCAGAGCCCAGCCCTGGGCCTTTGTTGGCCTCAGGAGCCAGTCACACAGCCAGCCCAGAGCCTCCTCGAAGGAAACCCTGCTCTCAAAGACGTGGGCAGAGGGTGGGAGAAATTGGTGCCACTTTGGAGTTTTCCCTGAACCCCAAATCTGCCAAATCAAGCTTCAGTATAGACTTTGTCTTTTAGGGGAGGCCAATAGGAATATTAACAGAGACTTGTACAACTGTACCTTCCCTGAGCTCATAGCGGACTGGCGTCAAACCTTCCACGTGGGCTCCCGAGGACAGACAGAGGAACTGTTCCCCTTTGGATTTGTCCAGGTATGTGGAAAGGAAGTGGGCTCAGAAACAGTGGGTTTAGGGTGTGTGGCGGCGTCTCCCTCCCAGAAGCTCATCCCATTCCTTGTGTTCACAGCTTGTCACTTGGATCAAACTTAATTCATCTTGATTCACTAGTGGTACAGAGTTCTGATAGGTTTTTGGATTTAATATATTAAATATTTATGTATATTATATGTCAGTTACAATAAATATATGTTACATATATCACTGATATATTTTTGGACCTAACAATCATCACATGTTGTCCCTGGGGACTAGAGCTGTGACTCAGAGCATCTTGTCTCCTTGCAAGTATATGATCATGAGTTTAAATCCTTGGCGATCTGGCATCACAAACATAAATACTAACAATGAAAAGAATTACATGTGCTCTTTGTAGAAATAGTTGATAAAAAGACAAAGCTAAAAAGACTTCTAATTCCACAATGTAGAAATAGATGTTTTTGGCTGATGTATACTTGAAATGGGAACCACATCACACTATGGTATCATCACAGCTTGTTTTTTCTGGTAATGACATGTTGTGAACTTTTTGGGTGGTTGGGGAAGGGCTGGGCCATAGCTGGCAATGCTCAGGGCTTCCTCCTGGCTCTGTGCTCAGGAGTCATTCTTGTGGATGCTTAGGTTACCATATAGGATGCTAGGGATTGAGCCTGGGTTGGCTGCATGCAAGGCAAGCACCCTCCCCACTGTACTTTCTCTTGGGACCATATTGAGACTTTCTTTCACACTATGAAATATTTTCAGCACAATTTATAGTGATTTGGAGAATATTCTGAAATGGTCATTTATGTAACTGGTCTTTCTTTCTTGGCTGGTACTTAGGTTGCTTTAAACCCTTTTCTTTTATAAGCTGCAGCTCATCTAATTCCCTTGTACTTAAATTATTGCATTTTAATTATTTTCACACATAAATTCCCAGAAATGAGAATGTGGGGTTAAATTGTATGCCTATCAAGACTTTGAATGCGTCCCCAATTTTCTCTACAGAAATTGAAGACTGTCCATAAATTTATATTTTCAGCACCTCCATGGGAGAATGTCCATGTCCCCATACCCAGAGCCATGTTGCCCCTCATGCCTCTGGGGAGACCATGCCTTGTCCCCCTTAACTGTCCAGGCTCTTTCTGGAGGACCCTTTTCTCCCCAAACCCCATAATCATTCACATCTCTACCTGGATGTCAGGATGGTTTTGGGGACAAGCCCAAGTCTGGGGGGACCTGATGACCCCAGATGCTTTGGGTTGGCTTGACCATGGCAGGAGCATGTGACCTCATGTGGGTGCTTGCTGCTTTCCCAGATCCCTGTGCAATATCGGCTACACAATGAGACCAGAGCTCTGGCTTTCCTAGAACCTTGATAGCAAAATTAGGGATTATAAAAACATAGTTCAGTTCTTGGATGCTGACAGGGAAAATGCTGTTGTTTGAATTGGGCTTAACATTTTAGCTGGCTGGTCCTCACTGCCTCGCATTCCTCTCCACTGCCCATCTGTTTCACTGGGCTTCTTCTTACTTTTATTTTCATTATTTTTTGTTTTTTTGAGCCACACCAAAGGGTTACTCCTGACTCTGTGCTTAGGGGTCATTCTTGCTGGTGCTTGGGGGACCATATGGGATGCTGGGCATTAAACCTGGGTTGGCCTCATATAAGGCAAATATGAGCTATGATATGCTATTGCTCCAACCCCTCTTCTTATTTTCTTAACACATAGATTTTTATTTATTTTTTTTGGGGGGGTCACACCTGGCAGTGTTCAGGAATCACACTTGGCAGTTTTTAGGGGATCATATAGGATTCTGGGGATCAAACCTGCGTTGGCTGCACACAAGGGAAGCACCTCCGCACTGTACGGTTGCTCAACCCTCTAAAGATTTTTATAAACCTTATTTCTCTTATAATTACTTTTTAGTCATTGTCTGTCGCAGAATTTTTTTTTTCTTTTGAAACAAAATTATTCTCATTATTTTTAAAATAGCAGTTCCCCATCACCAATTCTGTTACTATCTGTGAGATCTGCATTTAGGCTTATTACTTTGTATTTTTTTTTTATTGAAACAGTTGTAAACTAAAGAATCCTACATAGTTGAATTTCTGATATACAATGGGTAAGGGCCCTTCCAGTATCAACCTCCCTCCACCACTAGACCCAGAGAGCATCCTATCCCACCACCCTTTGGCTTCCACTCTTTCTTTATTCCTTTGGTTTTATATAAAACTGTGGGAATATGCGGTCAAATTTTGTAATCCATAACCCAAGGTTCTATGAAAAAGGCAGGAGCCCCAATATAAAAGATAAGAGATAAAAAATACAGTAAAAAAAGGTGTGTGTGTGTGTGTGTGTGTGTGTGTGTGTGTGTGTACATGGCAGTTGTTATTGTTGTTTGCATAGGCACAGCATAAATGGGGAGAATAGAAAGGAAAAACATTTGACCTAGAAACAGGGAGACCTTTCCCAGGAAGCATCTGAAATAAGACCAACTACAGACTCCAGGCATACTAAGTTGCCTAAACCCAAACTCTTTCTCTGTGGTCCGGTCCCAATAAAAGCACTTCAAAATCATGGTTGTTACTATTAGGTTTCTGTAGTTAGAGATCCTAATATCCGTACAGATCCTATGTCAAAGTCAGGGTGACACAGAACATCTTTTACTTTTATCTCACCATTAGGTGGCACTGCAGAGAGCCCTGCCCTGAAAGCAAGGTTGTTGCTGTTAAACCAAGTTGTCAGGATGTCATATGAACACACTATGGAGCAAGTCGATGCCAGGGCAGCATTAAGACCTTCCCTGGTAGAAGTTCGATTCCTGGTGCTAGTGCAGAAAACTGTGCTATTCCCATAGATGGAATTCAAGGTTCAGGGGTGAAAGTAGGCTTATTATTTTTATGTGTATGTAATAAAAATATTGGGGGAAGGAGGTAGGGGCCACATCCAGAAGGGGATGTTCCTGGCTTCATGCTCAGGAATGACCCTAATGGTTCATTTGGGACCATAGAGTGTACCAATGATTGAACTGGTGTTGGTTATATAGAGCAAGTGCTTTTTTTTTTTTTAGCAAGAGCTTACTAGTTTCCCTATAAACTAATTTTATTTAGAAATATGAGAGAAGAATATACATCCCTATCGGGGCCCGGAGAGTTAGCACAGCGGCATTTGCCTGGCAAGCAGCCGATCCAGGACCAAAGGTGGTTGGTTCGAATCCCGGTGTCCCATATGGTTCCCCGTGCCTGCTGGGAGCTGTTTCTGAGCAGACAGCCAGGAGTAACCCCTGAGCGCTGCCGGGTGTGGCCCTCCCCCCAAAAAAAAAGAAATGAGAGAAGAGAGAAAAGGAACCCAATGGAGTAAAGAAAGGATTTAAAACCCTCTAAGTGGGGCAGCAGATCATTTCAGACAGAAAAGTCTGCACTAGGACCTGTTTTTCAGCCAGGGCTTACGGGAATTAGAGAGAATCAGCAGTTTCAGCCCCTGTCCATCTTCACATTTTTTAGATGTTGTGATCTGGATGGTGCTGGAGTGTTGCAGCGAGCTGAGACACTTGATCTGGCTCTCAGACTGAGGCCCTAGGCCTCTGGGCACTAAATCTGTCACCATCCACACTCAAGTATGTGGTAGCTTATGGAAATTCAAGAATGAAATGTTTGCCTGTAAAGAGACATATGACAGTCAGCTGTGGTGCTGGAGTGGTTCTGGAACCCAGAACCTGGGTTTGGTTCACTGTGTGGGCTGATACTTATGGGATCCAAGCGTGAGCATTCCCCTCGGTGTTTTGGACAAGATGCAAAACCTCTACTCTTTGAAATATTAAAGTATGTGGATGGTATTTTAAGTGGACGATGTCAGATAATGTTCGTGCTTCTTGTTAGTAACAAGAAGTGAGAAGTTGAGGGACTTTTGGGCTATAAGCAAAGAAGTGTTTCTGCAAAATGTTGCTTGCAGTAAGGGGGCACAGATGGAGATGTGGGTTTTGCATAGTGGAGAGAGACCTGGGAAGAACATTTGTGTTTGTGCAGGACAGAGGCAAACTGGAGCACAGGATATAAGAAGCACAAGAGTCTGGGGATCAGCCCCTAGAATGTGCCTTTCCCAAAGGTCTGACCAATAGAACAGGCTGCCTGCCACTATACAGTCCTCGCCAGTCAGTTCAGTCCTCTTTGGCTTTTGTCTCTGCCTTGTTATTGTCAGCGGCAGCATTTGTGCCCCTCACTGAGTCTTAAGTGTCCTCTGACAGATCTGGACAACTTGGGTGTCCACTGGGGTATGGAGTGTGGTGGTGCCCTCCAGTGGTCACTGTGCAGCCTGCAGGAACAGAGTGGCCGAGTGCGGTAGAAATTCTCAGTCAATTGCCTGGAACCTTTTTTTTTTGCCCTGGTTTTGACCTGTGCTTTTATCCCAGGCAAGACTTTTTCTTTTTTTTGGTTTTTTGGGCCACACCCATTTGATGCTCAGGGGTTACTTATGGCTAAGCGCTCAGAAATTGCCCCTGGCTTGGGGAGACCATATGGGACGTCCGGGGATCGAACTGTAGTCCTTCCTTGGCTAGGGCTTGCAAGGCAGACACCTTACCTCTAGCGCCACCTCGCCAGCCCCAAGACTTTTTCTTTTAGGTTTTTTTATCAAGCAGAACCCCAAACAGGTGGTTGTATATATTTCATATATATCTATATATATGAAATAAATAAAAATGAATTTAAAAGTTATTAAAGAAAAAACCGATGGAGGAGGCTACCTTTAAATTTGGGGATAAACACACTAAGAGGCATTATTATAGAGGTATTAAACATACAAAAGAAATATAGGCATCCCCATTAAGTCTTTGACATATTCTTGTGAGGTGAAATATATTCTTGGGGGGTGAAATCCAGGGCACATTTTCATCACACACCATGGTTTTGTTGAGTTTGAGAAATGATTTGAAGGGATCAGGTAGTGTCCTTGAGCTGGGGGTCCTTCTGGAGCTGAATCTGGTAGCATATAACAGTCCACATTTGGGGGGTTGAGAAGAAGGGCCACATGTGAATCAGCAGGAATGTTGGTTGTAGTTGACAATTTTTGTATTAATGACTAAATTTACAGAACAGTCCTTTAGGCAGAGTGTGGCCGCTGAAGTCCAGGGCCATCCTTGCTGTTGCTTATTGGTGGGACATGTACTCCTGGGCCTTGAGCTCAAGTCTGCCCCATTGCAAACTGTCATTTGGAAACAGTTGCCTTTTTCGTTTCCTGGTGCCTGGAAAACTTGATTTCTTTTACTCAATTCCTTTTCTATGCTATTTACCTAACAAATGACTGGATTTGGCAGCTTAAAATAATATGCTCCCAACCACTCTGCAGTTCATGGCTCTTCAGGTGAAGAGTCTGGGCATTTGTGGCTTAGTTGAGGCTTCTCTGTAGGGTTCTATTTAGCCAAGGAGGGGGGGATCTCCTTCCGGGGCCTGTAGCTGAGAGAAAGAACAGGACTCTGAAACTCTGCAGTAACCAACACTGATGTTGGTTACTAAGGTTGGTGAAAGAGTGTCTAGCTCCAACCCTCCCTATTTTATTTTATTGGGGGAGAGGGTGTAGGTAATATTTTGGGGGTGAATGATTTAGGGCTCTGTGCTCAGGGATTATTCCTGGTGGTACTCAGAGTAACATGTATCATAGATCAAATCAGTGTCAGCCTTATATAAGGTAAGTGCTGTTTCTAGCTCTCAATTCCTCTTGCAAAGGGCGTGACTCCCCAGATATGCACTATAAGACTGGGGTTTACTATGGGTTTGGGCTGTGCACTGGCCTCCTGGGCACATCTGTAAGTCTATTGGGATGTCAGAGAGCAGGAGGATCTGCTCCAGTCAGAACTTGGACTTTATCCTGTTCTGGAGAAGAACATTCAGCCATGCCAGGTCTTAAAGGCCCAACTTGGCATTGGCACATCTCATCTATACTGCAGCCTCTGTCCAAGCAGAACAGATGACAAAACTGGGAATCAGGGTTGGGGGAATGGGTCCTTTTTTACAGAGACCTCCAAGCTGAGGGCAGAAAAAGCTGCATGAGGCTGGGATCTTGATACATATTTGCTCATGCTCAGGAGGCAATTCTTAGAACTATTCTTCCAGTAACTGGCCCTGGTGGGATCCTTCTGGGCCATATAACAAGAAATCTCATGTGCACCAGGGGCTCTAAAATTAAGAGGCCAGGGGCCCAGAGATAGCACAGCGGTGTTTGCCTTGCAAGCAGCCGATCCAGAACCTAAAGTGGTTGGTTCAAATCCTGGGTCCCATATGGTCCCCTGTGCCTGCCAGGAGCGATTTCTGAGCAGATAGCCAGGAGTAACCCCTGAGCATCGCCGGGTATGACCCAAAAACTGAAATTAAGAGGCTCGACCACTCGCTGCAGCAGTGTTTCTGTATTTCTGTATTCTGAATTTCCTGTATTTTTTTTTTTTTTTGTGTGTGTGTGTGGTTTTTGGGTCACCCCTGGC
>PVKC010006243.1:0-17048 GCA_004027635.1 Crocidura indochinensis | reverse complement strand
GTATTCTTCGTGCTTCCTGACAGCATCATTTTCCCACCGATGGAGTCTCCTGTCTTGTTTATCATGGCCCTTACATGCACACAGCCTGTTGTGCACATGGCAGTTTCTACAAGAACAGAATTGCCTGAGGATGCCTTTGTTAGGCAGTGTCATCTCTGTGTTTCACTCTCCCAGTGGTTGGTGACAAAGGACCCCAGATTCACTGTCTTAAGAAAAAACAAAACCCATGACTCCATGTTTGGCCAGGCTGGCACTCTAGAGATGGCTCATCTTGGTGCTCTGTGATTGCAGCCCAGCTTGCTTCTGTGACTGCAGTTGGAACAGAAGGATGGAGAATCCACTGAAGGTCTCTGTTGAGTAGTTGTTGCTGGGATATGTCTCCAGGAGGGTAGATGGAGTTGTTTTGTTGCCCCTGGCTTCCATGGAGAATGAAGTCAGGAGCCAAAAGAACACATGTCTCCCTGCATCATGGACTTTAGAGGGAACATCCCTGACCTCCTCATGGGAGTGGGCCAGGTGACACTGTCCTGGAATGAGGATTCTGCAGTACCACGAACGTCCCCGAGCTCAGGAAATATTTGTGAAGGAACATGCAAGGAGAGGGAGAGAGACAGGGACAGGGAAGGAGAGAAGCAGGGCCAGCTATGATAAAGACAGCACAGTTCACTTCACTTGCAGGCTGGAGGGCCACTCATGGTCCCCTGAGCACTGCCAAAGCACCTCTGGTATACTCTGGCCCCTGAGCATCCCGTGTGGTCCTAAATCCCCAAATCAAAACCAAAACGACTACCAAAAGAACTGATATAACAATCTCTCTCCTTTTTAGTTGTCTTCCTATGTGACTGAGAAGATACAAGATGAGGAATTTTCCATCATCCGTTGGCACCAAACAGCCAACTTTGGCTATGTCCCCAATCAGAGGATGCCTAACACTTTCATGGCTGTAGCTATGGACCTTGGTGATAAGTACTCGCCATTTGGCAGGTATGGCTCCTTCTTATATTTTGCTTGAACAAGACATTTTTTAAATCCTGCTGTTCTCTTTCTAAGGGACAGAGAAGGTAGTTTAAGGATTGATCTCTGGAGCACGGCAGGGATAGTCTGGTTAATCACTGGCACTGCAGGGTGTAACTAGTAGTGCATCCTTGGGTTCTTGCATTGACACACCAGTCCAGTTGACTTCTCCATCCCTCCTCCACTGAGGAAGCCCTTACTATTCCTGTGCCTCAATATAACAGATACTTCCTATGCTCAAGACATGTCCAGATGAGGTAAACAGAAGCTTTGATCACTATAAGATCCCATAGATACAGATGTTACAGGTGGACCTTTGCTCTCCTCCAAGACTCTTATGACACTATGTGCTTCCTCCTTGGGCTAGCCCAGTTTCTCTGTTCAATGGATGCTGGCCAGCGCATATCTTGTGAGCAGCCTCACTTGGGGAGGGGGCAGTTATCTGGCTCTAGACTGTGAGAAGATTTCACTTGTAAAATAGAGTAGTAATACAGCCCTAGTGTCTGCATTAGAGTGGAATGTGAATGAGGAACTGTTCCCAAATGATCGGTTATGGAATGACTGAGTGGGACCTGCAAACCAAATACCAAAGGGTCCATCCCAATGAAATGGCCCTTTCTTGAGTCAGTTCTCCTGGGCTAATTCCTGTGGTTGCCTCACTTTCCTCCCTCCCTATCTTTATTGCTTTCTTTCTTCCAAGTCATCTGTTATTTCAAGACTTCCCCATCTAGGATTATGTCACCAACTGCCTTTAAAAAACATTTTCTTGAGTGGACACTTCTGTGATCAGGGAATTACTCCTGGCTCCTTGCTTAGGGATCTCTCCTTTTGGTACTCAGGGGGATTGTATATGGCTGCACATCAACTAAGGATTGGTGCAAACAAGGCAAGTGTCTTAACTCTTGTATTCTCTTTCTGGCTCCTCACAGTTTTTTTAAATTTTATTTTGTGGGGTGGGTGGTGGTGTGAGCCGTACCTGGCTTACTCCAGACTCTGCTCAGAGGGGCATGGTGATTATTTATTTTCCTTTGGTTGAGCAGTAGCTCATCACTTGTTCTTATTTTTTTTTTTTTTTTACTATTTTCTTTTTTGGTTTTGGGGCCATACCCAATAGCACTCAGGGGTTACTCCTGATTCTGTGCTCAGAAATCACTCTTGGTGCTGTTTTTTCTTTTTTTTCTTTTCTTTTTTTTTTTTTAAATAATAAACAAGAAAGCACACCACTGACAAGACTCACAAGGAAAAAAAGGGAAAATACTCAATAAATTGGATCAGAAATGAAAGGGGAGAGATTACAACAGAATACCAAGAATTCCAAGCTATCATGAAAGTTTATTATGAACAACTGTACTCAGTTAAGCTAGAGAACCTAGAAGAAATGGATAGATTTCTGGAAAAATATCATTTCAAATACTTGAAGAGGAAGTGGAAAGCTTAAACAGGCCAACCAAAGTAAGTAAATTGAAACAGTAATGAAGAAACTCCCCAAGAGGGGTCAGAGCGATGGCACAGCAGTAGGGTATTTGCCTTGTATAAGGCATTCTGACCCAGAATGGACCATGGTTCGATCGCCCGGCGTCCCATATAGTCCTCTAAGCCAGGAGCGACTTCTGAGTGCATAGCCAGGAGTAACCCCTAAGCGTCACCTAGTGTGGCCCCAAAATTCCCCCCCCCCAAAAGAAACTCCCTAAGAACAAAAGTCCAGGACCAGACAGGTTTACAGGTAAATTTTATCAAGCATTCAGAGAAGAGTTACTACCATTGATTCTTACTCTCCCAAAATATTGAAAAAATGGGAATTCTCCATAGTACCTTCTGTAAAGCTAAGTCATGCTCATTCCCAAAGTTGACAAAGATACCACCAAGAAAAAGAGAACTACATACCAATCTCAGTAATGAACATGGATGCAAAAATCCTTAAAATCTTAGCAAACAGAATCCAACAACACATCAAAAAGATTATACATCATGATCAAGTGGGTTTCAACCCAGGGATGCAAGGATAGTAAATATACACAAATCAGTCAACATTATACACCACATAAATAAAATCATAAAAACACATAATATCAAATTGATGCAGAAAAAGCATTTGACAAAATCCAACACCCATTCGTGATGAAAACTCTCAACAAAATAGGTGTGAATGGAACCTTCCTCAAGATAGTAATAGCTATCTATAAAAATCCCACAGCCAGGGGTTGGAGCGATAGTGCAATGGTAGGGCATTTGCCTTGTGCACAGCTGATCCAGGACAGACATCGGTTCAATACCCAGTGTCCCATATGGTCCCCAAAGCCAGGAGCAATTTCTGAGTACATAGCCAGGAGTGACCCCTGAGTGTTGCTGGGTGTGGGGCCCCCCCCCCCCGAAAAATCCTACAGCCAACATTATTCTTACTGGTGAAAAATTGAAAGCATTTCTACTAAGGTTTGGCACAAGGCAAGGATGTCCACTATCTCCACTCTTATTCAACATAGTATTAGAAGTCCTATTGGGAAAAAAAAAAAAAAGAAGTCCTATTGGGGGGCTGGGCGGTGGCGCTGGAGGTAAGGTGCCTGCGCTAACCTAGGACGGACCGCGGTTCGATCCCCTGGTTCAATCCCCCGGTTCCCCATATGGTCCCCCGTGCCTGCCAAGAGCGACTTCTGAGCGAATAGCCAGGAGTAACCCCTGAGCGTCACCGGGTTTGGCCCCAAAAAATAAAAAAATAAATAAAAAAGAAAAAGAAGTCCTAGCAATAGCAATCAGACAAGAGAAGGAAATCAAAGAAATCCAAATTGGAAAAGAGGAAGCCAAACGATCTCTATTTGCAGACAACATGGTGATATACATCGAAGACCCTAAAGAGTCCACAGAAAAGCTCCTAGAAGCAATTAACCAATACAGTAAAGTGGCCAGCTACAAAGTCAATACACAAAAGACAGTTGCATTTCTTTATACAAATAATGTATACATTATTATTTATTACATAGTAATAAATAATAAAATAATAAAAATAATAGAAAATAAATAATAATAATAATAATTATTATTATTAGAGGAGAAAGAGATCAAAGAGTCTATACCATTTAAATTAGGGTCCAAAAGTACATAGGAATCAATCTAACAAAAGAAATGAAAGACCTATAGCAAGAAAACTTCAAAACACTTCAGAAAGAAATTGAAGAAGGCCTAAGGAAATAGAAGAACATCCCATGCTCATGAATTGGAAGAATCATCAAAATGACCATTTTACCTAATCTACTATATAGATTCAGTGCAATCCCTATTCAAATTCAGACACACTTCTTTAAGGACTTAGAATAATCAGTTACAAAGTTTGTGTGGAACTATAAAATACCTAGGATAGCCAAATCAATACAGAAAAACAAGAAACTGGGAGGCATTTCATTACCTAATTTAAAACTCTACTACAAAGCCACAGTGATCAAAACAGCATGGAATTGGAACAAAGACAGATTTTTAGACCAAAAGGTCAGAATAGAATATCCAGTGACGTGCTCGCTTCGGCAGCACATATACTAAAATAGGAACGATACAGAGAAGATTAGCATGGCCCTTGCGCAAGGATGACATGCAAATTGGTGAAGCGTACCATATTTAAAAAAAAAGAATATCCAGTGAAGGGGCCCGGGAGATAGCATGGAGGTAAGGCGTTTGCCTTTCATGCAAAAGGTCATCCGTTCGAATCCCGGTGCCCCATATGGTCCCCCGTGCCTGCCAGGAGCAATTTCTGAGCATGGAGCCAGGAGTAACCCCTGAGCACTGCCGGGTGTGACCCAAAAAACCACCAAAAAAAAAAAATATCCAGTGACAAACCCTCAAGCATATGGTCAACTAATCTTTAAAAAAGGAGCCATGAATATGAAATGGAACAAAGACAGTTTCTTCAACAAATGTTGTTGGAATAATTGGATAACTATGTGTAAGAAATTAAAGGTTGATCCATATCTCACACATTACACAAAATTCTATTGAAAGTGGATTAAAGATCTTGAGATTAGGCCCAGATCTATAAAGTTAACTGAGGAAAACAGGTAGAACACTCCAATACTTGGACTGCAAAGATTCTTCCTGGTATTGGCTTGTTCCAGAGTGGGTTCATTTGACCTAAGACTTGGTAACAACAACTTGCTTTCAGTTCAGGGTTCCCTGTATTGCCACCTAATGGTTAGATGAAACTAGAAGGCACTCTATGTCACCCTGACTTTGAAATAGGATCTGTACAGAAACCAGGATCTCAACTACAGAAACATGACCACAACAATCATGATTGTGAAGATCTTTTACTGACCACAGAGAAAGACTTTGGGGTTAGACAAGTTAGTATGCCCAGAGCCTATAGTTGGTCTTATGGTAGGATGCTCCCGGTTTTTAGGCCAAAGGTTTTTCCTTTCTACTTTCCCCATATTTTGTTGTGCCTATGCAGAAAAAAAATCCAAACCAAAACAAAAAAAATTGCCACACTTTTTTTTAAAATATTTTCTTTTATTTTTTTATCTCTTATCTTTTTAAATCAGGCTCTTGCCTTTTTTCACAGAACCTTGGGACATGGATTGCTTTGTTCTAAAACATATTCCCACACTTTTTTTTTTTTTATAAGACTAAGAAAGGGGGCTGGAGTGATGGGGCAGGTGGTAGGGCATTTTGCCTTGTATGTGCTAACTTAGGATGGACCACAGTTCGATCCCCCGGCATCCCATATGGTCCCCCAAGCCAGGGGCAATTTCTGAGTGCATAGCCAGGAGTAACCCCTGAATGTCACTGGGTGCGGACCCCAAAACCAAAACAATAAAACAACAACAACAACAAACAAACAAACCAAAAAAAAAATAAGAAGAAAGGAATAAAGAAAGGCTGGGGACCAGGTGCCAAAGTGGTCCCAGATGCATTGGTGGGGAAATAAATAAGGACAGAACTAAGTATCCAAGCCAAAGTCAACGATAATAGAATCAAGGGACCTAAACTTTAACAATCTAAACTTAAAGGACCCTGTTATACTGGCGGGCCAGAGGGGCAAAGGGTGGCGGTACAGGATTGGGAACATTGGTGGAGGGAGGTTGACACTGGTGGTCGTAATGGGCCCAACTCAATGTATATCAGAAATTCAACTATGAAGGACTCTGTAGACCACAATTGTTTCAAGAAATCAATCCTGGCAGACTCAGGGACAATATAGGGTACCGGAATTGCTGCAAGGCAAATGACCTACCCATTATACTATAACTCTAGTCCTTATCTTTACCTTTTTATCCTTACCTTACCTTATCCTTACCTCACCTTCTTATCCTTACCTTCTTAAGGGTTTTTTATATATATTGGATTTTAAAAATTTTATTTATTTATTATTGAGCTCAGACTCAGGATTTTGATCTATCCTGCAGCATTCATCCCCGGGATAAACAAACAGTGGCATACAGGCTGCACCTGGGGGCACGTGCAGTGGCTTATGGGGAGAAGGTCATCTTCCAAGGTCCAGTACCAAAGAACATAGAGGTCTTGGCTGATAAGGAACAGCTCCGCCTCACATATTCACAGCCCATCCAAGTGACGGTACAGAGTGACGAGATCTTTACGGTGAGAATTGCAGCACATCTGGGGGTGCATTCTGGGGTAGCCACATTTGCAGTCTAACAGCTCTTATTCCTCTGCTCCCCGGCAGGTGTCTTGTTGCAACAACAGTCAGTGCAAGTGGCTTCCAGTTCCCTTGGACACTTTCTCTACCCAGTCCCTAAGCCTGAATATCAGCTCCTGTCATGGAGTCCCAATGGCTGTCCGCTATGCCTGGACCACCTGGCCCTGCGATTATAAACAGTGCCTACTATACGACCCTGCCAGTACCCTGCCAGCTCCTCCCTTCTTTGCCTGCATTTCCCACCTGCAGGGGACAGCAGAGAGGTTTGGTATGTGCCCTCATCTGTCGTAGACATATGCGGGGTGCCTCAGATCAGTGCTTCATAATATTTTCCTTCGTTGTTGCAAATCACCTTAAGCACATCCCCAAAGCTGTTTGTCAGTCTTACTACTGGTAACGTGGATGATTGTAACCAATGACTGGAGACATTTGGGGAGGTGCCAAGGGATGCACCATGTTGAGAAAGGCATGTGGTCATAGACAGAAGGCCTTGTAGGCTGCTGGGATAGGAGGGAACAGGGGCCTCACGGGCTTAGGAAAACCTGACAGCAGAGACCATCATTGTTTAGTACCTCCCTCTTTTGCTAAACAGGGTTAATAATAATAATAATAATAATAATAATGATAATAATAATGATAATGATAATAATAAAAAATCAAAAACAAACCATGAGACTGAAGTTTGAGCCACATTCTAAGCAATGAGGAAATAAAACAGATGGGACTGGAATGGAAGGGCTTTTGTGGATACTGTCAAAATTGTGAATTTTGGTGACATGATTTTAAAAGTCCTGAGTGCTGTTGTAAAAACGGCGAATGATACTTTGGACTTATGCTTTCTGAAGTGAGACTAGTCTAGTGGTCAGCGGTGTGTGTGCATTTATACCAGAACAGACTGGGCTCGAAATGGACTGCAGGTTGTTCTTGGGAGCACAAGGGCCAGAGCTGCATCACTTCCGATCCTTTGAGAGCTGAGGCGGAGAAGCACCGGCCTTCCCACACTCTTTGGAGTCCTGGCAGAGTTCCCGGACAGGAGAACCCTACTGTGCCAGGATCCTATTCAGTCACAAACTGAACAGTTGTGGTCTGCCCAGAGTCCAGAACTGCCCAGATTCTTCCCTGTGCATCTATACAGCAAGGGAGAATCCAGAGCATAAAGATGCTCTCCTGCCTGGCCACCTACCTCAGGCAGGCACTGACTGGGCCTAGAGATAGAGACACAAGGCCCTGGGGTACAGTGTGGGATGCTTGGGTTAGACAGTGAAGAGATTGAATTCACTTATAGTTTTAATAGCTGAATAATTTAGAAGTTTGAGGAACTTCAGTTTTGATTTCCCAAATGAAGATACCATTTTACTGTTTGGAAAATGAAATTTCTATTCACTGTAGATCTGGACCCTAGCTAAATATAAATAAAAGTCACTCTAGTTTCACCATTTGGAGAGAAAGTTATTTTGGTGAACATTACTTGTCTTGTCTGGGTTGTATATTATATGCCACATGGTATATAATTTTTATACTATTTGCACTTTAACAAAATAATTTTCCTGAGTAAATCGGAAAGGAATTTTTGTATTTGTGTTTGTGGGACACCACTAAGCATGCAGGTTTTACTTTTATCCCGGTTTTCTAACTCTAATAACTCTCATGAAATGTGTAGATGCAGGTTCTATTTGGTGTCTCTTGGGGGAACCTTGGCATGAAGAATGCCTCAAGGTCTACTGCCAACCCAGAGCTACACCTAATGGTGCCCCTGGATCTTCCTGTGTTGGGGACCAAACTCGGCCTCTTGCCTGAAAAGCACATGCTTCACCCCTTTCTTTGAATGTCTCTTTGGCCCTGGAGTAGCTGGTTTAAAGAGGAGCGTTTTGAATTTTGGTTCCCACAGCTTAACCTTCTGAAAGGGCTCAATGGTTCCATTACCAACATGGCCTAGTCCTATTTTTGTCTCACTGTTGTGGGATGTTGTCAAGTTGGAAAAATATTACCAATACAAAAAACATACCAGTGCAGTGTTTTTCAAAACTATGAATCCCTGAGGGCCAGAGATATGAGTCATTTCTTGCATAGGCAGGCTCTGAGTTCAATTCCTGGTGTCACATGATATGTCAAAACACTGTGGGGGTGGCCCCCATCCGAACCCTCCCTAAAAACTCACATAATCTACATGCTTTTTTTTGGTTTTTGGGCTTTACTCTGTGACGCTCAGAGGTTACTCATGGCTATCCGCTCAGAAATTGCTCCTGGCTAGGGGGACCATCTGGGATGCCGGGGGATCGAAATGCAGCCCATCCTAGGTCAGACACTTGCAAGGCAAAAGCCTTACCGCTGTGCCATCACTCTGGTCCCAATAATCTGCACTCTTAAGTTACTCCACAGATCCCTATACCTGTGCCAGTATGTGTGATCCATGTACACACAGAGCTTAAACCTAAGCATGCTATGTGTCCAGTGTTCCCTTTTCCCTAACTATAGATATGTGGGTTGCCTTCAAAGATGGAAGAACAGCTAATGGGTTCAGATCTGTGGTCTAGGAAAGCTAGAGTGAATGCTGGTGCTGAACGGGACCTTAGGGATATTAAAAATATTTTCAGATGTTTTTTCTAAATATAGGCCGACAATGGAGAGGTTTCAAAAGGCTCAATTCAGGACTTGAATCCTGGTCCTTTTGGTCTTCGTGTTCCAGCCTACCTGAAGCTGGTGTGATGGGTACAATCACCCACCTCCCCAAATCCCCACCTCCCCAAGAGCTGGTCTACTTGGGTCAGGTATGTGACAGGAGGCCTTACATGGGACCACAAGTCCAGCAGCAGAGAAGGTGGAGGTCATCTTATAGATGAGGTCCAAGAGACAATGGAGCAAATCTGTAAGAACCTGCTCTCTACCTTTGTTCACTGTATATCCTCATTCTGTGGTTTTAACTGAGCACGGAGCCTTTTTCCAATAGGGAAGCATCAAGGGGATGGAGAAAGTGTTGAAGAGGATTTGGGTACCCTTGTAGGGGGTGTGAAATGTAGAGTGGATGAAACTCCAGTCTGGGGATGCAGAACATGAAAGTAAAGCAAAGCAGCCTGGTTGTCCTTAGTCCTCAGACAATACAGGGAGGCTCTCAGAACCTTCCTCTGAGCCCTCAGAATCTTCTACTAGGCTCACAGAGTTCAGGCCAAGTTCTTTTTTTTTTTTTGTTTTTTTTTGTTTTTTTGGGCCACACCCGGCAGTGCTCAGGGGTTACTCCTGGCTGTCTGCTCAGAAATAGCTCCTGGCAGGCACGGGGGACCATATGGGACACCGGGATTCGAACCAACCACCTTTGGTCCTGGATCGGCTGCTTGCAAGGCAAATGCTGCTGTGCTATCTCAGGCCAAGTTTTTAAAATCTCCCTCTCAACCTCACAGTCCAGGGAGGTTGTCAGATTCTTCTACTCGGCCTTCAGACAGAGTTTAGGGAAGGCTCTCAGACTCGTCCTCTTGATCCTAAGACAGTCCAGTACAGGCTTTTCTCAAAATCTGCCTCTCATCTTTAGGAGTTGGCAGCTCTCTTCTGGCTTAAAAGTCATGTAAGCTTATGCTAACTTATACAAAGCAGAGCAAATGGACAGACTGTAGCAGTTAGGGCACTTGCTTTGCATTTGCTAACCTGGGTTCAATCCCAGGCACCCCCTATGTGTTCCCAAGCCCACCAGGAGTGATCCCTCAACACAAAGCCAGGAGTAAGCTCTGAGCATCACCAGATGTAGATCCCAAACCTAAAACAAAAACTCTGATAAGAGAAAAATAAGCAGAAGTGTCAGGGGCATTTATTCCTAAAAAGAAAGCAGTCAAAGTTTTTTCTCTGGGACAGTCCCCATAGAACCCCCCATGACACAATGAGCTAACTTCATCTTCACTCCTGCTGTATTTTTCCATTCAGTTTGTAAAAAGTCATCACAATGAAAAAGAGGTGTCATTTCCCTTCTCTTCAATCGAAGGACTGAGCTGGCTACACGGTGAGGGGGACTTCAAGTGCTCAAGGGGAGAAGAATCTCCCAGGGGTTCATGTGTCAGGAGCATGGGCTGGTACGAAGATTCAAAGGCTGGAGGCTGGAGTTCTGGGAGGTCCAAGGATCCTGGAGTAAAAGATGGCAGTAAGTTCCACGGTCGCTTGGGTATCTCAGGAGCCCAGTGTCAGCCACATCCATGGCCTCTTTCTTCCTCAACCAATGCCCTCATACCTGTATGCCATTTTGGCTTTTGTGGTGGCCGGTATTTATTTTTTCTTTTGGTTTTTGGGTCACACCTAGCAGTGATCAGGGGTTACACCTGGCTCTGTGCTCAGAAATCACTCCTAGCAAGCTTGGGGGACCATATGGGATGCCGGGAATTGAACCTAGGTCCATCCTGGGCCGGCTGCATGCAAGGCAAATGCCCTACTGCTGCACTATCTCTCCGGCCCTGATATTTACTCCTAAAACAAAAACTATGACTTAACTAGAGTGACGTGCTTAGGGTAACAATCTATTAGCTAAATGCGAGCTTTTTAGTTTATTTCAATCCCAGAGCCTCCCTGACTCAAAGTTATAGTCTCTGACCACCTTATCCACTTATGAATGGCCATCTGATCCTTCATGTTCCTGGCAATATTCATTAGGATCATAGCTTTCCCTGGGAGCTGACTCAGGTATAATTCAGGCCAAAATAGGAGAAGCCCCGTTTCTTATCAGGCTCCAAAGTTGAGTAGTGACAACCTATGAGTGTCTGGATGCCTCATATGTGCCTGAGTGTGTCTACTCAGCTCTGAAATAGGGGAGAGGAGTCTAAAAATGATGAATTCCCAAGGAGAAAGGTGAAATGAAAAGATACCATTGAGAATAGGATCGTCATGGTCCTCCTCAAAAGTCTGTCCCTGAAAGGCGTCAAAGCTGATAGTTGCATCATTCTCCGGAAGCTCCTGAGACAGCTGCCCTTCAAGTTGGCACACATCGTACTTCACCCACCGGTAACTGCAGGGTCATAGAGAATGATATTCAAGCCCCCAAGGAATGTGATATCTCAGCTTTCGGTTGATATCTCCCATACTTCACTGCACGGGTACTGACCACACCAGTGCAGGGTTTCATGCCTGCTCACGCTTCCAGAGCAGGGAGGGGACCCAGACTGCTGTAGCCCTGCCTGCAGTAGTAGCCTGAGGACTGAAAACAGCCCCTTAGGTGCCAGGGTTACTAACCACTGAGCTTCTCCAAAGGGAATAGGTTCAACCACACTTACTTGATGCACTGTTGAGCTCCTGGAGAGCTCTGGATCAGGCTCTGAACAGTTGGATGAGAAAACCCAAAAAAGTCAGCTCCAGATGGAAGCAGGTCAGGCGGTGGTTTCCCCCTACAAGGAAAGGGAATATTTTATTTTGAGCACAGAGAGAAAGGATCTGGAATGGCGTGTATGAACACAGGGGAGCATTCTCGGAGACTTGGAGACTAGTGGTCCTGTTGGCCTCAGGGTACAGGACTGTCCATCCATGTGCCCAAGCGACCTATGAGGGTGCCCCTAAAGCATGTGATCAACTCACAGAGTCACACTGATGGTCTTGAGCAGTTCTGCGTGGCAGACATCTGCAGAAGAGCTGACAATGGCATTCTGGGGGTCATCTTCAGGAACGATCTCAAACTGAGAAAAGAAAGGAGCAACCAGTGACTATATTTCCAGGAGGAAGAGGAGAGAGCAACATCACTGTAAATATTTCTTCACTCGAAATGACTAGAAGCTGCTTCATATATTCTCTTCCCTTAGTTTTTGGGTTACACCTGAAAATGCTC
This sequence comes from Crocidura indochinensis, assembly GCA_004027635.1. Taxonomy (NCBI): domain Eukaryota; kingdom Metazoa; phylum Chordata; class Mammalia; order Eulipotyphla; family Soricidae; genus Crocidura; species Crocidura indochinensis. The sequence continues at coordinate 4,608 of PVKC010006243.1, read as the reverse complement.
ACGGTCTGCTCTGTTTCAGTGTTTGGGGACCAGGTGCCAGGATTGAACCAGGGCTCTTGCATGTAAAGCCTGGTCTCTGCTTCTTGGAGCTACCTCCCTCGCCCAGAAGGGTACACCTTCCTAGAGGGTTATTTAAAACTCAGGCAAATCTAAGAAAGCAGAGAAAGTTTTTTAATTTTATCCTTGCCCGATGCTTCCCAGAAGTCAGCACTTTAGACACAACCTGCACTCACCCACCGTTCCACACTATTTCCTGTCCAAATTGCAAATGCAAAGAGCGCTTTATAGGCAATGATGCGACACTACATGACCTTAACTGATTATAATTGAGGAATGCTGCTGGTCATTCTAATGGCAGCCGCCCTTCATTTTCCTAATTTATCTTCTGAAATGCAAAGTGTCTTTCTTGACCGCTTATATAAAGAGACGTATAATTAGACTAACACTGAGGACTTTTTGCCAAAATAATTACAGCAGGTTGGGGGGATATTGTCTTACTCGCAGCCAACTTGGGTTCAATCCCTGGTACCACATTTGGTCTCCCCAAACCCACCAAGAGTGATGATCTCTAAGCATCATGGTGGTATTCCCTCAACCCCAAGAACATTTCATCACAGATGCTATATTGTCAACCTGATTCCTTTACTAGCTCCATGTAAAAGTCAAGCAATTTTCCCAGTTTTTGGGTGCTCATTCATATCACTTTAGACAAGATTAGTTGATTTCGTTTGTGTATGCCAAAATTCAAAATGTTTCAGAAACAACTGTACAAGTCAAAGTTTTCTAGAATTTACAGACTAGGTTTTGACTCCGATTAGTTTTTCTCTTTGGCTGTTAACTTGACTGAAGTCAATTTTAATAGTCAGACTTTACAGTGGTCCTGCAAATCTGTCTATAAATTAGGAATTGAAGTCAGGGAAGGCAAATGAAAGTGCTCATAAAAAGGAAGACAGTTTACCTGAGGCAGCATGCCACCGTCCTTGACTTGGCAGGTATACAGACACTTCTGGTCGGGGTGCTTCATGCTGTCATATACCCGCGTACTGCAATAGCCCACGGGGTAGATGGCACTCTCATCATGGAAGCCAGGCCGGTCGGTGATGATCTGAAAATGATGCACCGACCTAGGATGAGCCCCGGGGAACTGAAGAGACCAGCGTGTAGTCTGGAGATGGCTGTGGGGCCCCTGAGAGGGAGTTTCCCCGCACCAAGAAAGCAGAGGCTGTGGCACAGACACTGACCTGATTTCGTCAGGGCTGGTGGGGAGCAGCAAAGGGCAGCTAACAGGCACAGGAAGAGCAGCCTAGCCCCGGCCCCCCATTTCTGGTTCTCCTGGTCTCACTCACCTCCCCCAGGCTATACACTGTGAGACCCCCCAGTCCGATGGGGAAAACGGGCCGTCCCGAGGGATCCAGGGCAATGGGCTGAACCGGCTTGCGAGCACCTGCCTCCAGTTTCCTTTTCTTGGATGTTTTCTTCAGAACTGAAACGCAAATCTGGGGTCACCCACTTTTGAGACCCTCCAATGCGGAGGGGAAGGGACAGATTGACATGTGAATGCTATAAGCTGATCCTGGTTCTCTCCACTCGCTTTCTCCCACAGGTCCCAGGTTCTTTCTCAGCTGCTCAGCTGGCAGTGAGCACTTTCAGGCTTAAGGTTTCAAGCCTTCACCTTTCAAGGCCTTTTTTTTTTTTTTTATATAAAATTGGGAATCCCCATGCCAACAGAGTGCTCAAAAGACCACAAAGCCCATTCCCCTGCCCTAGGAAACTGGCGTGCCTACACCCAGTGAGGAATATTCCTCACTGGCAAGCCTCCACGAATAGTGGAATCCTTGTGGCTAATACTGGCATGCCTCTACCCAGTGTGGAAGAACCCTCACACTCTGGTACATTTCCACCCAGTGTAGAACCCCCCTCGGGCATTCATGTCTCCACCCAGTGTGGAATCTCCACAAACACTGGCATGTCTCTACCCAGTGTGGAATTCTTACACACTGGAACACCTCCACTCAATGTGGAAACTTCCTCCTTATACTTGCTTCTCAGGAACTGTGAGGGCTTACAGATGAATGAGAGTTGGAATTAATGGTGACATGTGGCCACCATTAATACCAGGTCTTTCGCATTAGTCCGTGAGCCACTAGGAGAACTGATCTCTCCCCCACCAAGGTACCTTCCAGTTTGTTGTTTTCTTTGCCTTTTTCTTTTCTCTCCTTCTTGGATTTCTTTGCAAAAGGTTCCTCAGCCCCAGTGCTAGGCCCAGCAATAGGCCCAGTTCCCTGGATGGTTCCTACTGTGCTGGCCACACCGTAAGCCAGGGGCAAGCTGGAACTGTGGGAAGGAGCCACGGCCTGTACTTCTCCTTCAGTCAGAGCCTGAAGCTGTAGCAGCTTCTTTAGCAAGTACCTGAGGTGGAAAAGGAAAGGGAGAGTGAACTTTCAGAAGATCTCAACAAAACACTGGTTTTGACATACAAAATCAGAATTACACACAGAATTGTTACACTCATGAAAAAGAGTCTCTGGGATGCTAGGACTAACCAGGCTCAGGAGGTTAAGGATAAGGCTTGTACCTGGAGGTACAGTCTCTTGTACCTTGGAGCCACTACCTGGATGTAGAAGGTAAAGGATATTTAACATAAACTGCAAACATATGTCCACATAATGTGCTTTGCAGAGTAGGACTAAATATTTATTTGTAGAATGAAGACAGATTCTTTTCTTTCTGTGCCATGTGTGTTAATTTAAGAAATCACTTCTTAGGCGTGGCCAGAGCTTTGTCAGAAAGGTGGACAATAAGCTGTCTCATCACCAGGGTCCAACACGACTAGGGGAAATACAAGTGCCAGAGTATGTGAATTCAGGCTCTGGCTGTGCTGTGCTGTGGGTTGTACAATGCACAGACAACCTGTTGGAGAATGACTGGAATGATTCCAGAGCAGTTAGCACCCAGTCACTGAAAATGCTTGGTACACAAGGTTAGGGTAAGCTTACCTTCTTTCTTCTTTTGCTTTAAGAAACTTTTCCTCAAGACGAGCAATTTCGTCACAAATAGCAGCATTTTCCTTTAAGAAAAGAAATTAGAGTCACATAAAAGGAATCATCAAGAGTATTGTTCTACAAAGAGGTGTTCTATTTCAAAAGGAAGAAGTCAACCTCAGCCTCACCTATAGACCAACTGTGAGGGAGGGAAAAGGAGAATCAGGGTCACCTGCAGGCGCGGCAGTTTGACTTGACCACACTGGGGTACATTTCAGCAAAAAGGGCAGCTTGTACGGACCATGCCAAGAGAAGGTAGAAAACAAGGGCTCTCCTAGGCAGCCCCAGATGCACCAACAGCCTGACTAGGGAAGTCGTAGACAGGAAGAAGTGCAACCTGCAATGGTGGCCAAACTCTGAGATGGTTGGTGGTGTATTCTCCTAAGTAGTAGGAATGCCCATTCCCGAGTGCTTTTTGACTTGTGGACTGCTAATAAAACTAGTGGAACCATGAACACCCTGCATGTTCTGAACCTTAAAGAAAATAACTGAATGGGACATATAAAAATCTAGGGAGTCATTTATTTTCCACTGGGTGAGGGGCCACACCCAGTGATACTCAGGGGTTACTCCTGGCTATGCACTGAGGGATTACTCCCCTGTGCTCTGGGAACTCTATGGGGTGCCTGGTTGATGACACACAAGGCAAGTGCCCTCCTCCTGTACTATCTCCAGCCCCAGGTATTAATATTCTTTAACTCTTAGAATCTGCTATGTACACGTTTGCTTTCTTGTCCCATACACTGCTTAAATATGAAGCGTATCCACCAGTGTGGAGACCTCAAAGTCTCCCCTTCCAGAAAGCTAGCTTAGCACATGCCCTCACAGAATCATCATGTTCTGGATGGAGAACCAACAGCTTCTAACAAGCTCCTTTTCATACACAGGATAGTCAATTCTCTTAATTCTTCTTTCCAGTGTGCCTTGACTGCTAAATAAATGTGGCCTGGGTTTAGTCAGCCTCCAAAGGCTATGTTCGACCCAATATGTTTTGACAACAATATCATGTTGTCTTTCTCATCTGATATCTCTTTTCTTAGAATGAAACAATATGTTTCTTCAGAATCTTGGTACAGATCAATTAGTCTTCTTCCAGTGAGGAGAACAAGTGTTATTCTAAATGAAGCAAAATCCGCTTCCTGAACTCCCATTCTCTCTCTCTGCCTCCCTCTGTCCAGACACCCTGGTTGACTAGTCACAGCCTATACTTCTTAGGACGCTAAGCTGAATGTGCTGTCACTACTACCCAGTCTGCAATGAAGGTTCCCCTCCTCACAACTTTATGCTTCCAAAAACATAAAAGCCAGGGGTTGCTCAGGCAGAAATGGGTGGGTGTACAGGACTCAGAGGTGGGAGAACACTCCCTTATTTTCCCAGCTTGGAGAGTTGAGCAAGATGCCATGTCAGTGGTGTCAGCAGTGGGGGGATGTGTGTGTCATGTAATGAACTGGAGTCCGTGGTCTTAGTGAAGCCAGGGGTAGAGAGATGTAGGGTACACGTGTATGTGTGTGTGTGTGTGTGTGTGTGTGTGTTTGGTAGGATACAGCAGGCACTGGAACCCGTATGT
>PVKC010006242.1:0-31527 GCA_004027635.1 Crocidura indochinensis | reverse complement strand
ATTTAAAGATTCTTCACACAAACACACACACACACACCACACATACACACACACACACACACACACACACACACACACACACACACACTTTCCTTGGGCATGTTTAAAATAGGAATTTTGCAAAGAAGCTCCAGTAATGTTACTGATACTCAGAATTTGAATAGGATAATAGAAGTAAGAAAATAAAATAACTCACATGTTTTATTTTTATTTGGCTGACAATTTTATTACTAACTTTTTCTCATAAATAATTTCAAGCACTACTATCACTTCAGTACCCATTTTCTTCTCCCAAGGACTCCAATTACCAACCATCTTCCCCAAGCATTTCAGCTCTTTGAATCAATTCACCCATTATGTTTCCTTCAGATCTTAGTTGCTACCTTGCTGTGTATCTGTAAGTTCCACATGTGAGTGAGAGAGAGTTCAGTCTGGATATGTCCCATTTATTCTAACTTTACTCAGCTTGATACTCACTACTTCCATCCATGATGCTGCAAATTGAGTGATTGTGTTCTTTCTTAGAGTTCCTATTGTTCCATTGTGTATATATGCTACAGTTTCTTGATTCATTTATCTATTTTTTGGCATTTGGTTGTCTCCACTGGCTATTGTACTATTGCAGTGATGATCATAGTTTTGCACGTGTCTTTCTAATTTATAGTATTGTGTGATTTTTGTCACACAAAGAAGTAAGAGGAATACCTAAGCCAAGTGGTAATTTTTCTTATAAATCCTACTTCTGAAAGCATATGAAATTTAGATAAAAATATTAGAAAACAAAGACCAAAACCATTTCTTTTTGTATTTAGACAAGATTACCCATGTATTTGGAAAAGCAGTTTATGAATTCTTCATTTCTTGTCCCTCAAACCTCAACAGAACTTTTCTCTGAGATCAGAGCCAGATTTAAGTTCTGATCACCAATGATTGTGATCCTAAAAGCAAACAGAAAATACTATTTATAAAATTAAATGTATTTATTGTTTAAATCACTTTAGTCTTTGATTTATTTAAAAAATATTTATTTAAGACTGCCAAATTTAAACCCAGGGCATCACATTTAGAAGGCGAGTGTTCTATCAAACACAACATCGTAGTCCATAATTCAAAAATTGTGTGCCATCCAAAGATCTAAATATTGTTTTCACATGGGCATTACCATCTTTTTATATAAAGTATCCTGGGTTGGCCATAGGCAATGCCAATTCCTGGTGTTCTTTACTATCTCTTAGTATATAATTAATTTTTGTTGTTGTTGAACATGGGATTAACATTTATTTTAGACATGTTACATATTTGCACTTTCTCATTCAATATGTATAACATCCCCATGGTAAGAGTGCTGCTCTTATCCCCATGTTTCGGTTTTGAGGGCCACACTATGGATTAAAGTTTAGTACCTAAATAGCCCTGGTCTATTTGGGGCCAAGTAGACCTAGGACCCCCCCCCAACTCCCCGAAGTTTATGTATAACTTTTGACTCACAATTTTGTTTTGTTTGGGCGGGGCACACAGTGCAGAGGATTCAACAGAAATTGGCTCCATGGAAGATAGACTCCATAATCCCGAAACTATCTTCTCTTCTCCCAAACCTTTTATTTTATTTTATTTTATTTTGTTTTGGATTTCAGGTTAAACCCAGTGATGCTCAGGGGTTACTTGTGACTCTGCACTCAGAAATCAATTCTGGTTTGGGGGACCATATGGGACACCGGATTTGAAAACTAAAATTATTTTAATATGATTACTTATTGTATGGATCTTTGATGTAATAAATAATCTTAATATATGCAGCAGAAATATTACTTTTAATTTTATAGTGAACTCAATATTACATTAATGATGATATGCCATACTAATGTGTAATATTTTAATTTTATTTCTTGAAACTACTGTTTCTCAGACTTGTGACATGAAATGTATACTTTGTTTTAATTGAGCAAAATATACTTGGGTTGGAGAGATAGCACAGCAATAGGGCTTTTGCATTGCAAGCAAAAGACCCAGACCTGAGGTGGTTCGAATTCTGACATCCCATATGTTCCCCAAAGCCTGCCAGGAGCGATTTCTGAGCCCCATAGCCAGGAATAATCCCTGAGAGTCACTGGATGTGACCAATAAACAAAAAGCAAAAACAAAAAGAAGAAAAAAGCAAAATATACTTAAAAATGTACTAGATAGGGGCCCGGGAGATAGCATGGAGGTAAGGCATTTGCCTTTCATGCAAAAGGTCATCAGTTCGAATCCCGGTGCCCCATATGGTCCCCCGTGCCTGCCAGGAGCAATTTCTGAGCACGGAGCCAGGAGTAACCCCTGAGCACTGCCGGGTATGACCCAAAAAAAACCAAAAAAAAAAAAGTACTAGATAATAAAAATAAAACAAGTTTGTCATGCAGATAACATAATTACAGAGATAATGAACCAAAGTCAATATGCATAATGTATGCCCTTATGTGTTTTAAAGCTTTTCAAGTACCATTTTCTTTGTCAATAATTTATTAAAATTGTGTTCTACTAATGTGTTAAATGAATATGAACATCTTTCTTCAAATGCTGCTTAAAAATATAGCACACATATATTAGTTAAAATAATTATTCTAGAAATACAAATAGTAAATTAGAGGAGATGGTAATTTGGGGAAAATATTTGGCAAAAGTGATAGAAAAAAATTCCCAAGAAAAAATATCACAGAAAAGTCTGTTAAAATACCTTGCTTTTAAATATTTAGATTTAACTAAATATAATGAACTATTAAAGCATGTTTTCAACTTTTCACAAGCTATACATTTTAGATTTTACATTGTGACTTATCAAAACACTATCCATGCCTGAACTACTGCAATGCTTTTTAAATTTTTTGCTTTTAGGACATCTTTACAGTCTGAAAAAATATTGAGAATCTTAGAAAGTGTTGCATTTATGAGTTAAATCTATCAATTATTATTATATTTATAATTAAACCATTTTCCATACAAAGCTAGATACACAATGATTAATGATAGAGAAATAGACTATCATAAAGTCATATCTCCATGCAATAACCATTATGGAGAAAAATGTATTAGTATTACTGTGCACAAGAATTTTATCTTTCAGTTCCCCAGTAATTTTGAGACCTTACTTTGGTAAACACTGGATTAAGTAATAGGCAGAAAACTTGGAACAAAATGAACAAATCGCTGAAAGTACATTGCTTCCCTGTACTTCTACAAAGTTAAAATTGAATGACAAAAAATCCACATATTCTATAAAAATCTTGCAATATGAAAAATGCTTTTTAAAATCAGTTTTCAGCTTGGAGTGCTACCAATATATTAATAAAAAAAAAAAACTAGTAGGCTTTTAAGTTACCTGAAGAAAATTGATAGAATGAAAGCCTACCTAAAAATCTCTTTTTTTCTCCCCCAAAATTAAAATAAAATGAGTAACTACAAAATTCTGCCTTAATTCTAATAAATAAAAAAACCGTCATTTGTAAGTGACAGGAATCCTCTAAAGACACAAGCCCTTCATATTTTAAATAATAAAGAAAAGAAACCATAGTTTGGCAGTAATTTTAAAGCAGCAGTGTTAAGTCTAAGAAAAGAAACTGGTTTTATTGTCAGAATTTCTGAAAAGTAAAACTAAAAAGAAAGTTGAGTCTAAAAATGGAAGTTAAGTTGTATAATTATAGAGAGATTTTTCAAAGAAAAAGTGTAAATCTTTGCTAAGGAAATGTGGTTTAAAAAGGTTCAATGATCTTATAACTATAAGTAAATAAAGTTAAAATTAAAAAGAAATGAAATCAAACAAAAAAGTAAGAGTGAACATAGAAAATATTAGAAAGTAACACTGATCAAAAAATAATTCATCCTTTTAAATTATCCCTGAAATCTGCAATGAAATTGTATAATTTTAAAATTGGCCTATGTGGCTGTGATTTTTTTGAAAACTGAACTTGTGCCAAGTGTTCATTACAACAGTAACAAGTGTTCATTACAACAGTAAGTTCAATGGCCTATTATTTCCCCCTTCCTACTTGAAGTGTTAATCATGATAGAATGAAGAGATATATGTAGTATTTAAGGCAAAAACTAAAACATTTTTACCATTAAATGGAATATTATAATTAAGATTTAGACACTGTTTTTTTGTTTGTTTTCATTTTTTTTTGTTTTTTTGGGTCACACCCGGCAGCACTCAGGGGTTACTCCTGGCTCCATACTCAGAAATTGCTCCTGGCAGGCACGGGGAACCATATGGGGCACCGGGATTCAAACCGATGACCTTTTGCATGAAAGGCAAACGCCTTACCTTTGTTTTATGAAATGTACCCAACATTTTTTTTGTTCGTCTGTTTGTTTGTTTTTCGGCCACACCCGTTTGATGCCCAGGGATTACTCCTGGCTAAGTGCTCAGAAATTGCCCCTGGCTGGGGGGACTATATGGGACACCGGGGGATCGAACTGTGCTCCTTCCTTGGCAGACACCTTACTTCTAGCGCCACCTCACCAGCCCCCGTACCCAACATTTTTTAATGTCAAATATATTTTCATTTTGCAAAGAAACGTGGTAAACAATGATATCAGTAAATCCATTGATCTTAAACTCATCCTAACAGTAAAATTGGGGGGAGAAGGAATAAATACTTTATGACATTTATATATGTGTTTTCTCTTTCCATTTCTCTAATCTTTGGGTTTATCAGCTTTGGAACATTATTATTTTTAATCATTTCTATGCCATTTCTGTATAAAAGTAAATAATTTCCCAGGGGTTGTATGTGATTGGTATTTATCATGATAGTAAAATTTGTTTTACATAATACAAATGTTCCCTTTTTTAGCGATGATCTTAAGCTGATTGGAAAAAAAACACATTTTACACAGTGTATTTGGGTGACAACACTGCGTTGTCCCCCCCAAAATGTAGATGAATACTAGCAAAAGTAATTCCAGGAGAAATATTTTTTAATTCATAGTTTTCTGATGATTCAATTTTATTAACATAAGGCAAATTTCAGATCCCCTTGATCTGAAGAAAAAAAAGTAAGTAGTTGTTTTACATGTTTCTAACAGTGAGTTTGAGTTGAATACTACATTAATCATTAGTGACTTTGCTCAGATGGAACAAGGAGGAGAATGTTTATAAATCCATTATTGAGGACGGATGTAAACATTGTTTGTCTTATTATACTCATAAATCTACTATTCAACATATTCATAGTTGTGGTATAGCCTTTGTGTAGCAAGAGAAAGATGTGAAGGCCATAATAGCCTCAGATAAATTTGGAAGTTTTTCTGTTTAATACACTCCAAAAGGTATGTTTCTAAAGAGTTATTGAGTGAGCGATATTTTTTTTCCTGAAAAGGGGAGAGTAAACAAAATATACTTGAGAGCCTCTAAATTTTGGACTGACATAGGGTGACCTGTTTCTTGGTTTTTAACAGGATCAAAGCTAGTTTCACAAGATTAAAGCTAGTTTACAAGAGTTAATTTATTGGGGCCGGAGCAGTCAGTGGTGCAAGCCAGCACTAGCATAGGACTGACTATGATTCCATCCCCAGACGTCTCATATGGTCCCCCCAAGCCAGGAGTGATTTCTTAGTGCATAGCTAGGAGTAACCCCTGAGTGTCACCGGATATAACCCCCCCAAAAGAATTAATTTATAATAATGATCATGAAAGGTGCCTTTACTTTCTCCAATATTCTAGTTTGGATGTCATGTTAAACGGAGACTAATTTATATGAGAATAGATTCAGAATGCAATATTTAAAAAAAAAACAGTGGTGTTAAGGTGATATTATTTTAATTGTGGTGGGGGGGCTAAAAGTGAGTACTAAATTTCTGTAATAAGAGCTGCTTTTTGGAGGAAGCTGAGTATCTGTGCATGCTTCGGCATAATAAGGAAAGGTATAATTTGTTTCTTCCCAAATAAGAAAACAAGAGAAGTATGATTGCTCCAAGCAGTGTAAACTCTGGATTAAATAGCAGATTAATACAGTAGAAACACATGGTTTTTGGCATTAGATTAACATTGTTCAAGTACTAGCTCTGACAAGTAGCAGCTGTGAGACTTGGGTGAGTTTTAATTAGACTCTGGCCCTAAGCTCCAGACTCTTCTGCTATAAAATAAGGTGGCTAGTCATACTGTTTAGGAGTGCAATAAATTTGCAGATGATCGGGGACTCTCACAGTCAATATGCAGTCTTCAATTTGTGTAGTACACATTAAACATGAATGATAATAATATTAGCCATATTTCCTAATATTAAATCTTGTTTTAGACTTTGTATTTCAGTGGGATTGTTTGTAATGTAATCATTACCATTTTGTTTAAGCTTTGAGAAAAACAGTGACAGAATTTGTAATACAGAGGCACAGCGACCAGTAATGGTCAAATTTAAGTCAGAACATTGAACATTTCCAATTGATAGTTACAAAATTTTTTGGTGTGGTGCAAACCAGTGGCAGTCAAGGTTACTCCTGGCTCTGCACTCAGAAATAACTCCTGGCAGGCTCTGGGGACTCTATGGGATGCCAGAGATTGAACATGACTCAGCCACTGGCAAGGCAATCTCCATACCAACTGTGCTATCACTCTGGCCCAGAACTAATTTTTATGTTGTATATCAAAGATATAAAGTTTAATCTGTGAATTGATGTGAATATAGATCCTGTGAAAAGGACTTGTATACTCTCCGTGACTGGTATATGCAAAGATAATAAAGAGACAAAGCAAATAAAACAAATTTAAAAGTTAACAACAACTAAACACATAAACTTTAATAAACTTAAAGTATAAAGATAAATGATCAATTAATGTGTAAAACTCATAAACTAACATTTTTCTAATATTGTTTTTCTTTAAATATGTGTGATTTTTAGTAATAGGCAAATTCTGTTTTCCATGATTCAGCAGAACTATATATAGTGCTTTAAACAGAAGGAGAAGCACTAAAGAAAAGCAATGTCTCACCAATAAAAGTTGTTATACTCATCTTGGAAACAAGACACAGACCTCACCTGAGTACAAAAAACACACTAGAATGCCTCAAGGTTAATGTTCTTCTGTCAGAGCAATATCCAGCTATAAAATGACTTTCACAACTTCTCTTCAGATATGGGAAACTCTAAGTTTAAAGTGCTAGGAATAGTAACAAAGCAATGGAAAAAAAACAGTAATAAATATGTTGAGGCATATAAAATATATATATACACATTTATAAAAATAGAGTATAGAAAGAAAGTATTTCTGAAGAAGATTGAGAATATTTCTTGACAGTAGCTCTTCTCAACTGTGGGCCTTATGGTCTCCTGTGGACACACATGATATTCCAAGGAATCGATATGTGAAAATTCTATAAATGGTAGGGATCCTGAGAGACTAACCATAAGAATTAGTATGAAGTGATGGAGGGTAACAGGAGGAAACAAGGTGGCCATGGTTGAAAAAATGATTGTATAACACAACACTACATCATAATAAGTGTTGTTTGTTGCATATGAATTATACTTTGAAGAATAACCAGACTCAAAACATTTATCAGCAGGTATCACTGTTGAAGAACAGAGATACAGCAAAAAAACAGAGTATGACTAGCTGTAAATTGCACATTTATTATTTTCTTAGCAGGAATCACAAATGTAAAACATTTGTAAATATAGCAAAAGCTACATTTTTCTAGGTATGCACTAGCACTCACAGGGGATAAATAAGACAGAATAATGGCAAAACAGATGGCTATGTATTTGGCTCATATTCTGAGAAGAGTACAACATAACTCTGCCACTTGTTTTTCAATTATTTAACTTAACTAAATAGTGGAAGCTTCTTAAAACATTTGCATAACTCCTGGTGATGTCTAATTACTTTATCCTAATCAAATATAAAAACATGTACTATATCCTTCATACACTTATTATTACTTATTTTATTTAATATTGTTTTTATTTTCACATTATTTTATTGCTACTTTTAAATTTCTAAAATAATAATTATGACGGTCATATAGAGTAAATAAATGGAGAGGACAAGTTAAATAACCTTAACTAGCATTTTACTGCTTAGATGACACATGTGTGCTTCAGTTGACACAATTGAGTTGTAAAGGATTTTAGAGGGCAAATCTGCACTGACCTAAAAATGAAGACAAAACTTTCTTCTTTGAAACTTAGAGGAGTATATTTAAGAAAGTATAGGAAGTAAATGATACATTTTAGAAAATATTTATATGTAAGCATGAGGAAGTTGTATGGAAGGAATACAGAAGAAGAATAGGAGGTGAGAAATACTCAGCAGGAGATTAAAATGAGTCTGAATACATGTGTGATGAAATTAGGTAGAAGCAGTGAGATTCAGTGTTTGAATCTTGCCATCTTTAATACGTGAAGAGAGCTAACCAGGAGCTTTTTTTTAAAGGTATATGCATTATTACATAAATACAATATTTAAATATTTTATTTATTTGATAAAAACATTCTTATTAAAAGATTCATGCCTTTATAGCAGCCTCTTAAGTAGTTGCTGTACTTCATAATCTAGTTTCCTATGTGACATGTATTCTGCTTCCATTGAACTATGTTTTCACATTTTTTCCTATTAAAGTGTATTTCTCAACAATAAAGTAATGCTGGGATTTTCTTCCATGATTGGGCTCCTTAAGATTAGTACAAAATCTAAAATTTTATATATCTGAATAGTACTAAAAAATCTTCCATTCATTCCAGAATTTTGTTTTCCCTAGATTTTATCAGCTCTCAAATGAGCTCCATTAACATATATCCTAAAATTTTTAATTCAGTGAATTCTGAAGCATAGGCACTAGAAGAACTTAAGTCTAGACCAAGGTTCCCAGATGATCTATATATTCAAGAACGCCTCATTTTTTATCGCTGAATCATGAATGTGAGATGGGAAGCAGGACATGTTTGTGACATCTGTGCTACTTTCTCTGGCAATCAGCAATGTCAGTATCTAATAAATTAGTTAGTCCCTCTGGTCTGAGTACTACCCATCCTGCCCCAAATCCCTAGAAGACACAGATGCCTTCTCCATATTTTGAAAAGTTAAACCTGGCAATCCTATTTTAAGGTTCCCCATAGCCACCTAACAGCAGTGAGAGGCAGCAGCAGGATAGAATGAGCTTTGTCTGCCTTTCCCCTTTCCCAAACAGATGGTTGGCTAAAACTCACTTCACAAGGGAAATCAACTTTAGATTTTTAACTTGTATATCAAATAATAAACTATAACTGCCAAGTCTAAGAACAATAGCCTCTACATTTTACTCTCATATAATGATAATAATGGAAGTTTAAGCAGTAAAATCATATTTCTAATAGAAGTGCATTTAAAAAGTATTAAACAATTGACACATCAGAAGACAACAGTTTAGGCATGTGGATCTTCACATAAGGTTTAGCTTTATCGCATATATCTTAGTGACTCAAATATCATGTTCATAGCTTTAGAAACAGTGTAGAACAGCAAACCATATTTACATTCATAATAATATTCAAATATCATCCCATGTTTTTCCTGATTACTTCTGAGAAGTAACTGGAAAGTATGAAGTTTATCAATGTCACTTTCTAATTATTTTGCTAAGTTGTTATGATCGCTTTCAGGACCAGATGTTACTGTTCAAAATGAATGATTTTTGGTGTTCTGTAAATGTAAAAGATCAGAGATTTGGGAATTTGCCCGCCACTGCAATCTTACCTAAAGCTCTTACTGAGCAGATTAGCTCCAGCAGGACATAAATGTTGCTGAGTCTGAGGTGATAACGAAGTAATGCAAGTGAGAAACTAAAGATCACTCACAAAATGAGACCTACTGAACATATTATGAGTTGGAATCATGGCGTGGTTCTTGGTACATGATTTTAGTAACAGCTATCTTAGGGGGATAATAAAATGCGGGGCTGTTTTCCTAAGAAAGTGTTAGCAATTTTTTTCTGCTCCATTACCAAAGAACTAGAGAAAATCGTGATGAAAGACTGAGTTGCATAAATGTCATGTTCTACAACACAAAATTTTTCAAAAATGAAAAAAACAACACACTAAAAAATATTTACTCTAAAAAGGAGAATTTTTAACCATAAATAGATATTTAAAATATGTAAATAATTTTATTTTAAATATATATATAATGTGTTTTATTTTAGTATTTACTTTTAGTTTTAGTTATTTTTTAATTTTCAGTACAAAAATTATAATTGATCATTTAAGTTGTATAATAGGACAAGTACATTGAACTCAATCAATGGAGTTCTACACAAAGTTTGACATTCCAAAACAATGGGATTCTGAATAGAATGAATTGGATTACATCTTTTTTATTTAATGCTTTAAGTATCACTTTAGTCTTAATGTATTGTGTATAAGATAGTATAAAAATTCTAGATCACCATTAATAATTCTGAAAACATTGAATATTGCAATTCTGACAATTCATATTGTGGTACAAAATAATTCACTTGAAGGTCCTGATCCTATACAAAGTAATATCATAATAAAGCACTTTTTCTTTTTGTTTTTTTTTTAAGTTATTTGATGAGATGCCATGGTGCTCAGGCTTACTGTTTTTTTAATTTTATTTATTTATGTATTTTAAATATTTAATTTTTGAAAATATTTTAGTATTTAAGCATTTAGTTACAAACGTATTTGTAGAGAGGTTTCAGACACAGAATGTACACCATTTTTACCAATACATCAGTGGCAGGAAAGGCTAACTGGCTACGAATCAGAAATCATTTTTTGTTGGCCATGGGAGATAAAATGGAATGCCAGAGTTTGAACTTGGGTCTGCCTCCAGCAGAGAAAAAGCTCTATACACTATACAAATAAAATGTCTCTCAATATAGAGCTTTTTAATAAGGAAATAGTTTTCTTAAGAACAGCATCAATTTAAAATTGAATGGATGTACCTATGGCTGTTGCAGTATCATTTAGAATAGTCATTATATAAAAACATTGAAGTATCTAAAAAATAGGTGGATAAATAATTCATGGTACACAATGAAACATTACTCAGATATCACAATAGATTAAATTATGCCTTCTTCTAAATGAATGGATCTGAATAGATATCGCGCAATGTGAGATAGATCAAATGGGGAGTGCCAAAAACATTTTATTCATGTACCCTAATAAAGAAACAGAGCAGGAGGAAAGCCAGTGTCCGAATAAAAGTAGTTTCTCACTCTAAATCCTGAACTGACTTTAGTAAGTTGGAATGAAAGCAGGTAAAAAGAATCTGTAGGGAACAGATATTGGCGCTATGGCGGTAAGTGTGGGATAGCAATATTGTACTGGTAAAGTACATAAACACATGCATTCTTGCAAACCAGTGTTAACTCAAACAATATGAATGTGAAAAAAAAGCCAAATTCTGTGATCTGCCCACTGAACAAATGATTCTTCATTGTTGAAAATATTCTGGGAAGAATGCAAAAACATTGCAAAGTTCAGTTTGAAAGCAGATATTAATGACTGGGGAACTATAAAATACCTGGAAAACACAAAGCATAGTATATTAAAATTGTTGTTGTTTGATCAGACACTTCTATAAAAGGAACATATGGGCCACCAGTAGGAACAAGAAAAAAATGGTCATTATTGCTAATTATGGAAATGCAAATCAAAGTGACAATGAGATATTCCACATCAGTCAGAATGGCGCACATCAAAAGACTTTGGAAAAATATGAGTGAGGATGTGGTGAAAGAGGAAACCTCAATTAGACAAGGTTGAAAGGTTATAAGAAAGCATAAAAGGTAGGCGAGAAGTAAAAAAAGAACATTGGTAAAGAGTCCTATCCATTCTGATGTTGCTGAAGTATATTCACTATGAACATCAAAATGATAAATTATAAATTTAATACTATCACAAACATGAAACATAAGATATAATAATTATATTAAAAGCATAGGGCCAGAGAGATAGCATAGTGGTGGGGTGCATGTGATCAACCTGAGAACAACTTGGTTCAATTCCTAGCATCCCATATGCTCCCCTAAGCCTGCTGAAGAATTTCAGAGAGCAGACTCAGGAGTATACCTGAGTGCCAATGGGTGTGGTCTAAATACCAAAAAAAAAAAAAAAAAGAAAAAGAAAAAGTAATTTTAGCATAAAGCTAAAAGAATGAAAATATTAAAAGTAAATGGAAATGTCACTAATAGGATCTAGCAAAGAAAACATCATTCAAATTCACATAATAATTGTTCAAAGAAACTGATAAATGATATCATGAATATAGACTATAGTGAGATAATTAATAAATTTATTTATATCTTCTTTGACTGGCCTTTCTTTACCAATAATAGTACCAAGTTTCTTTATATATTATATGTGCCTCCTTTGTCTTTTCCTAGTGTGTATCCATCAATTACTTTAGTAAAACTAATCTGGTACAATAAATTCATTAGTCCATAGGAGTAGAGCCAGAATTAAGCTCTGAGCACTGCCAGATGTGGCCTCCCCCCAAAAAACCCAAAACATTAATTTAAAAAAGGAATTATTTCAATTTTATTTGGTTCATACGCACTGAACTATACTTTTCCACATGTCTAAATACATATGTTATAAATTTAATATATGAAACTTTGAAATTACAATGTTTTGATTAAACTATCTAATAAACCACTACTCATATTACTTCTACTTTTATTTGAAAGTATTGTGCCCATTGAGCAATAAATATGTGTTCAGTTGAGAAAAATTGTGATTTTATTACAAATAAATATTAGTAACTTATGAATATTGTGCTAAATTAAACATTGATCTATGATATAGGCAAGCCACAGAAATGCTCATAATTTTCTCTCTATTAGTACCAAGAATATCTAAATATTTGACATGTAATTTTTCCTACTTAAAAATGATCTTGTTAAAAATAAATGGCCAAAGGCAACAGAAATTGAAAATTGGTCTCTACAGAATTGAGTTTACTGTTGGTGGCGGGAAAGAGCACAACTTAAGAGTGGGTGTGTGTTCTGGTAGTGGTGTGGAGTTGGGACGCTGATGTAATGAAACTAATCACTAATAGTATTGTTATCACAGTGCTTAAAACTTAAATACCTTCTGAAATTTATCTGGAATGCCATTTTAAATTGATCTTGTTGAAAATTTCAGTGTACATAAATAAATAGAAAGGCTGTTTTTTGCCAGACTTAGAACATTTAGAAAAAACTCATATTTCTATGTTCAATAATTAAAATGAAGGAACTAATACAAAACATGGTTATGGAGCATGTCTGGTCTGTGTGTCCTGTGAATCCTAGAACCATATGATCCTAAACACTGGTTGTAGCTGTGGAAGACCCAAGAACTGATGGAGGCCCAGCTAATCCCCTGAACCATCTAGCAACACAATATCCTCTGTCCTGTGCATCAAACTTCTGGTCTGGATAGCAGAGATTCATTTACTGTTGAGCCTGTTGGTTTCTTGAGCATTACACTACACTAAAAAAGTCAATGACTAGATATATATTTTATGTAGTTTATTTTATTTTTATCTTTTTTCTAGCCATTTAAATTTCACACTGTAATTTGGAACAGATTTGATGAACTTGCTTTCATGTGTCAGTGTTTTTCAACTGCAATAAAAATAAACAAATGGATTGGTTTTCTACAACTGTGTAGATACTGAATTAACTCAGACCGTTACTTATTTAGGCAACTGTCATGTTGTGTAGATCTTAAAGAATAAAATAGTGTCTGATTTTCCAAAATTTACTTTAAACACTGTGTTGGCCTCAAGGACTCACATAAACAAATCCACGTTTAGACGGATGGTCTTCTAAGAAATGGCAAGTGTTCTTGTATCTGTTTCCTTTGTTATCAAACAACATGACAAAAGGCATCAGGAAAAATGAACTTTATGATTATGACATATAGTTATTTAAACTCATACACACATATACAAATATATGTATAGGACAAGATCAGGGAACCATATTTGTTGCTGGAGATTAAATGAAGTTGACCAAGTGCAAAGCAAGTTATACTAATCATCTGTTCTACTTATTTTAAAAAGTTTTGCAAGTATAAGCAAAATTTTTATGCTTCTGAACTATATACCTTAGAAATTGAAAATAAAATCTAGGTATCAATTGCATTTAAATTATTTAATATTCTTTAATAATTATACCAAATACTGCTTAAAATATGGAATATTTGTGATTTTTGAGAGTCTCCCAGGAGTGGCGAACAAGTTCGATACAAAGAGCCGAAATTTTAAACTGTGAGAGTTAGAGAGCCACACCAGGCAGTGACCTGACAAAGCAGACAAACACACAAAAGCATCTAATTGTAACAATAATATATTAAACACTTACTGCATTTTGCCATTTTGAGTGAGGGTAAAAATCCTGTTCGCCACTCCTGCTCTAGACTTTGTCATTAGGCAAAAAAGTATAATTTTACTATATATTTTAGAAGGTGTGACTAAGAAAGAAAACGTAGGAGGAAGGAGGATGTAAGGAAAGAAGAAAATTAAAGAATTTCAACTGCAATTATGTGGATAAATATTAAATTTTCAGGTGTGAAACATGTGTGGGCACCGAGTGTGCTATAACTATTTTTATTTATTTGCTTGGTATCACTTCTGAATCACATCATTTGTCCTCTGGCCAAACTTTTGGCACTTCTCTCAGACACTTTTGATGTGTTCATTCAAAAAAATCATATTTGGTTTCAGGGATTTGATTGGGTAGTCTTGAGTACAGGTGAATCACTTTATTTACTGTAATACCTCTCTGGTCTCAAAAATATATTTAATATTTTTTAAATAAAATTACTATCTAGGCAATATAAGATAATATTCCTTTAGAGGTAAGATGAATTTTAGAATTATTCCAACAAGTAGGAGATTCATTGAAGAGGTGACTTTAAAAGCATATGCATAAAAATGTACATGTGAAGAAAACAATGTTTGTTGATAGAGTTTACTCAATGAAGTGTGAGAAGAGAGTAACACAGCTTTCTACAGAGTGGGAAATTTCTAAAAGCCTGTGTTGAATGAACTGTTCAAATAGTCTTCTCATACCAAAATTTTATCAAATAGAAAAATAGACCAAAAACCTAAAACTAAGATGAATTAAGGACAAACCTGTCAATATGAATAATAATATAGTTTACTTCACAATTTACCCAGAAAAAATTTCAGTGATCTTGAAAACTGTTACTAAGCTCTTTTTGTACTAACAAATGCTTTTCACTATTACCCAAAGTGATATAAACACACAAAGGCAAAAATAAAAATTGGAAAGAAAAAGGTTATCAGATTAATTTAATTTCCCTTTGAGAAAATTTATCAGCACTTTTCATGTAAAGGGCAGAAGCTAAATCTGTATATAATCCAATGCAAAGTTTTAGCAAGGTTTTACTAGTTAATCTTTAATTACTTATACTATATCAAAAAGTAAAATAAAAAATGTTTTTAACTACTTGGAAACTTCACCAATGATACCTCTAGGTATAACTCAAAGTTATATATAAAATCCAAATTCATTTGTTAAAGAAAATAATGATTTTATATAAATACTAGGTGAATTAATCTAAATCAACTGGAAAGCAAATATTTCAGTATATGGGCTATTTTTTATAATCAAAAAATGGCAATTTAAGCTCTATTTTGCTGAGAAATGATAGAACTTTTTTAAAAAATATATATCAATCTTATGCTTATATATGATGTTCATTTATATTCCAATTTCAAAAAGCTCATGACTTCTCCCACTTAAAATGTTGTGATAGTATTAAAGTTAGATTTATTTGGTTATAATTACTTTCAATTGCCAACATTCTTAGATTTCCAATATTATTGAAGTTAGAATATTTAATGTTTTAGCAAATATGTATGTCTATACTAATACATGCATGCGTGTGTAATTTTTTTGTTGTGTGAGAGAGTGCATTTGGATTTTGTATCACACAAAAGGTGCTCCTGGCAAAATCCTAACTAATTTCAGGGATGACTCTTGACAGGACTAGGTATGTAGTGGAATGTTTGAGACTGAATTCAAAGTTGGCCTCGTGCAAAATAAGCACCTTACTTGCTATGCAATTGCTTCAGCCTTTATTAGGCATATAATTAAGACTGATTCACTGATCTTCAGAAATGTCCAAATGTTTTCCACAGTTTGCCAGAAATGTAAACATGAATGCAGCCAAGAGCAGCTAATAAAATCATAGAGTAAATTCATCAAATATGTTTTTTGTCTGTTGGAAGGGGGATAGGAAAAGAAAATTTACACTATCGCTATTAGTGAAATTATTTCCAGAGATTGCAATAATACATCCCCTTGGATGTTAAGAGTGAACTTAACAATATTCAAAATGTACAGATTACATTGTAAGAAAAGGAAGGAAGCTGAAAAGGTTTATTTTTATGTTACTAGGTTTATCTCTCATAGCCTTTTCATTATTTACATATATAAACATAATATAAGTATTTATATTCTATATTCAAAGCAAGTAAAATCGTATTGAAATTGCTTTAATATGCAATGATTAATATGCAATGGCTTGAAAATTTGAATGACAAAAATTCATTGAAAATTTTTGTGCCATTGATAATTTGTAACTGCTACACCAAAGGATAAACATTCTGAGACTAAAAAGAGGCTGTATTCTCTGTGGAAGATTCTAGAGCAGTTATCTTCTGAAACTCATTAAAATATTGACCTCCATAAATGTCATAAAAACAAGAAAAATGTTCAACTAAAATATAGTCAATGAAATATATCTCTATTCTCTATTATAAACATTTTTCCATTACACTTATAATCTATTGTAAAGATAGAAACTGTTTTTGTTTGTTTGTTTGTTTATTTGGTTGGTTTATCTTTGGGTCACACCCTGTGATACTCAGGGATTACTCCTGGCTATGTGCTCAGAAATCACTTCTGGCTGAGGGACCATATGGGACACCAAGGATTGAACCCAGGTTAGTCCTGGGTCAGCTGCCTGTAAGGCAAATGTCTTACAGCTGTGCTATCACTGATCCCTGGAAACTGTTTTTGGTATTAAAAAAATGAAGTAAGAAGTTTCTTGGTTTAAATTAAATACTGATAGTGAAATTGTGAAAAAAATTTTACTATATTTGTCACATAGAATTTCCATCTATTCACGTGAAAGAAAAAATTTTTTTTTTACTAAATGAATCTCTGAGCATAAAGCCAGGAATAAAACCCAAGCACTTGCAGTTGAAAATCAAATACCACCCCTCTGATTAAAACAGTACAAAATTTTAGTTTATAAAAGTTATATCAATGTATAATTAATTAAATATCTATATATATTTAGTGGATCACTAGATACACTGACATGGTGTATAAAAAGAACTTACTCTAAAAGATTATATTGGTAATAAAAGGTAAGATTTTAGTTTTAGAGTAACATGCATGTGATTAAATTTATTCTAAACTTACAATTTTATAATAGTCACCCGACAATATATACACTGCTGTATTTGATTTCTTATGTAATGTTTGTACAGCTTTGCCACTAAAGTTTAGCAAATGCAAAAATGTATACCTCAAAATCTAGGTAGATGAAACATTAAAAGAATGCATACATGAGAAAAGCTAAAAAAATAAAATACAATACAGTGTTCTAAGAAAACAACCAAACCTTTTCCTGAAGAAGCAAGATTATAAACTGAAGAGAGGAGAAAAATGTAATAATTTACATGACAAAACTGACCACAAACATTTCCTGTTTTTTTTTCTTCATTTCCTTTTACAAAGTTTGTATTCTGTATACATAGCAGCTCAGAATTACATATAATATGAAAATTCTTTAATACAGAACATTTCACCTGAATAAACATATTACAAAGAAAATTTGGACAGTATAAGCCTCTGAGTTTGAACAGTACCAACTTAAGAGGTCCCTCAGAGGAATCTAAAATTGGTATATAAATATCTTCAAGGTAACTGCATGACTACAGACAGGGCATCTCTCACAAAGTTAGAAGATAGAAGGACAAAGAAGGATAGCCTACAGCTAAAGAATACAAAAACAATGCTTGCCATTGTTTTCAAAGTTGTTAAGGTCAATTGACTAAAATCATTAGTAGGCTAGTACATAGCAATGCTTGCAATTGATAATTAAAGATGGTCTTAAAAGTGTTAGCACCAGGGGTGAAGCTGGCAAGTTAGGATTCAGATAATCCTGAGCATTACAGAGCCTGTTAATGTGAATGCTAATGCTAGTGAGACAAAGCAAATATATCTTCATTGACTTCCCTTTCTCCTCTGAAATAAATGTATCGGGAACTAAAGTTTCTAAGTTTGATAACTTTTTAAAAGCTAAAGGTGTTCTTTAATTTGGAGATGGATTCAAATACTTTTTTCTCGGCCATTTTCTATTCTATTTCGAGTCAAGATTGCTTCTCTATTATTAAAATAGTTTATTTTTTCTACCAAAGTAATACCTGCTTTCTCAGGCATTCAAATAAATCATTCCTTATCCACTCATACCATGTTAGTTATTATGAGTAATTTAGAATGTTTTAGTAAAACGTATGTTTTACCAATGACAGACACCCTGAAAAATTGACAACAAATAGAATTATGCTCTACATCTCATTTTAACATGACTTTTTTACTTAATACATCAAGGTCATATGTCTAATTTCATAAACAATACATTATCGTCAAAATAAGAATAGTCTAAGCTAACAGTGGAATAAGAATGACAAAAACTAGCTCTTCTGTTTTCCTCACAGCTGCACATCTTGGCTCTGTTGGTTTGTGAGGGAGAGTGGAGGATACATTTTTAAAGATGTTTCTAAATCCTTCCAGTGAGACCATAACATAGCATATTTATTTATTCATTCACCAAACACTTACTGAGTGGCAACCAGGTGTTAGGCTTGTTTATAGCTAAGGGGCACCAGCATGGTGATAGGGTCCTGCTGAAAAGAGTTTCTTACTGATTCCTCATTCCATTATAGACTCTGGGATATCAGTAAACATCTTCAATTCATTTTATCACCGACATATAGCCAAATCTGGGAATGATGCTAAATGTTCTGAACAGAAGGGAGTCATGCATGTAAATTTGAAGTACACTATGGTAAGGATTGCAATGGGAACTCACGTCATGGAGCGTAGGCAGAAACGGTCTGGAATGTGCACATAGAACAATTTTTGATACTCAAAGTTTGAAAGAAAATTTTACTGTTCAAATCATGAGTATGTTGTATAAACTTATACATTTACAAATAACTTTGTCATTTTTAAGTTACCTATTATTGAAGTCTAAATTTTTGTTTGGTTTTAAGAAATGTGTTGCTTGTTTGTTGATGTAAGTCTGATCAAATGAAAGACTTATTTTACATTCAATTCAGGTCTATACCTATTATGATTTAAAAATATCAATGAATACATTATAGACAATTTGTTGAATTAAATGTATTTGGTTCAATGTCCTAGATTCATTCTTTAATTATATTATGTAAATATTTTATATATAGAAAATAATATAAACAAGATTATGTGACTAAAATATAATATGAATTTATTCTTGAGTCGATAACAATTTACAAAATATGTCACATTTTATTCATAAGGAATGATGCAAAATATTATACTTGAGTTTATTTATACTTATGAGGAGACTATAGGAAACACATTTAAAAAAGATAACTGCATGGTTTGTAATACTAAAATCAAGAGACCCAAACTTTAACAGCCAAACTAAAAAGGTGCCTATAAAGACACAGATTGGCAAGTATAAAAAGAAACTGGAAATGATGAGAATGTGGACAGTGTATTGGTGCTGGAAAAATTTTATGTCTAAATTTTAACTATGAAAAACTTTGTAAATCACAGAGCTTTACTTAAAATAATTGAATAAAACTGAAAAACTTAAAAACTTTTCAAGGTCACAAAGCTAGCAGATAAGAAGGTGACATGGAAACTCAAATAATGTTATTAATATACTATATACCATTACTATAATCAAATGGTTTATTATTCATATTGATTTATCATGAGTATAAGTGAATAGACTTCTAAATACACAAAATTATGCAGCATACCTAAAATTAAAAAAAACTCCTTAAAATCTTTATTATGATGTTACAAAGAACTAATATTATACTAAAATATATAAACATATGAGTTTAATGATATGGGTTGATTATACCTAAAATATATTTTTATAAAGATATAATACATTTTAGTGTAGTAAGTTTATGCTGAAGATGCCCAAAAGTGCATTATTCTTTAAAAAACACTAGCAATTGAAAGACAGGTTTTAAAACAAAAACATTACAAGAACACTGGCAGTTGCATCTTGATGACTAGAATCATTAAGGTTGCGATGTTTCATCATGTCTTTCTGATAGGGTTTCACAAACAACTGAAAGAGAATATTGCTGCTTGAAATTACCAATATCAAAAGTCATTTTATATTTAATTCAGTGTTACATAATTGAATTTTAATATGTATATATGGTTAAAATTTGTGTAGTGGTTTTAATGGCATTAATAATTTTACTATTTTTAGAGAAAGGAACACATTTGACTGTTCTCAGACTCCATTTATGGTTATGTGCTCAGGATTGCACCTGATAAGGCTGAAGGATGACAGGCCAGGGATTGAATTCAGGTCAGCCATTTACAAAGTAGGTGCCTAAACCCATGCATGACTCTCTCAAAGATAATAAATTTTATGTGTATAATATCACTTATAGACAAATAAAAATACATTAAAAGGAAATGTACTTAATTTATTTCTATTTACTTGTCATAGTGCAAGAAAACAGTAGCAAGCATTTCAGGTAATATGTATCACCTAAACACATATCACACAATATTAGTAGCTACACAGAAACCTTGAATCTAATACAATATTGTGCATTAAAGGTGGAAAATATAGAGTATATACAATTGTCTACAGAAGACAAGGGTGATAGTATGAAATCAAGCTATTTAAAACTCATTGTGGGAATTTGTGACAATATATAATTTAGTCTTGCTAATGCAAGTGAAATATGGCAGTTTTCAAAGTAGTTTCTAATTATTCACAATTATCAAGCATATTATAGCATGTATAAATTAATTTCATTATCAGAAAAACTGTACTTTACTTATGACATTTTCAATACTAAAATAAAACTAAAGATATTATAGCTTGTCATAAAAGCACTCTAAACAGATATATTGATATGTATTAGGCTTAGAAAATGCAGTGTATAAAAAAAATGACTACTGAGTGTGATGGAAAAAGCTATAGCTTTTCATAAAATTTCGAAGGAAATCACAAAAAATGGAGTCTTTGTGGTAGAAGAAAGAGAACAATTGATAGAAGGGAGAATTTTAAACTAGATTCCCTTTCTTAGCTGATGGGACACTCAACTTTTAATAATTTCTGACCTACCTCATCTTTCTGTCATATGTGAACATGGAAGAAAGGAAAATGACACAATAGTAGGTAGCCGTTTGGAAATAGAAATGATGAGTTTAGATGAGGAAGAAAGGGTGAATGCCATTTAGTTTAAGTAGTTATTTTCTAAATAGCACCCCACTGGCCTCTACAAGTTCAGACAGCTCCCAAAGTGCTTCAATTACTCCCAAAGCATGTATTCTGCACACCAGGAAAATATGGCTCGATGCCCTTAGGAAGATGCCTAATTTACTTCAAGGAAGTAAATTCTGTTTGGGGAAAATGCTATATAGTATAAATCATTGAAATAATAGTCTTGAGGGCAGTAGAATATTAAAATTCTATTGTTCTTATTAATCTGTAGAATGAAAAGGATGCTTAAGCAGGTAATTGTCATTTGAAATGGAAGATAAAACAACATATATTTTAATCAACATACTTATTAAATGTCAATTAGTATTTTCATCAACTAAATTATATCAGAGTTACTTGCAATAACAAGCTTGCCAAATGTTAATTAAAAGAATTAATGTTAACAATTAGTTTAATTTTAGTGCCTTTAGAGATTAAAAATGTATTTATTATTACTAAACAATTAATCTTTCTCATTTTTATAAGTTTTTTACATCTAACAATAAAATACTAACATTTTTCCTAAAAATTATATTAATGTACAATTGAGAATAAATGTAAACCCTCTGAATTTTTTTCAGCTATTTATTCCATAGACAATTCTAGGTATTAGATAATAATGACTGCATACTAATACAAATACATCCTACAGAAACTGTATCTTTTATTTAATTAAAACTTTTCTTAGTTTGATTTGGGGCCACATCAACCAGTTTTCATGGTTTTCTCCTTTCTCTACATCAGGGAAGACATCTAAAGAAGCTCTGTAGACTATACGCATGCTGAAATAGAATATTAATTTTATGAAAAATAACAATAATAAAAGACTTATTCTAAGATATATTCCCTTTTTTTCTTTGGTTTTTGGATCACACTCAGCGGTGCTCAGGGATTACTCCTGGCTCTGTGCTTAGAAATCCTCCTGGCAGGCTCGGGATACCCTATGGGATGCCTGGATTCGAACCACCTTCCTCTGTATGCAAAGCAAAAGCCTTACTTCCACGCTATTTCTCTGGCCCCTCTAAGATATATTCTTAAGGCTTTAACAAACAACTCTATATGTATATATTAACTCAATTTAAGTACAAATTTATAATAGAATAATCATGATTCCTTAAATGTCATATTAGTAGTAGTCATTTATACATTTCTAGAATGTATTACTCAGCTATTAAAGGAAAACATTTAGAATTTTATCAATGCTAGTAACCAAATATAGAACTTTAATCATAGTATTTGCATTGTAAGCATTCTAATTGCTTTCTTATCATATGAGTTAATTTGGTGTAGAATAGCTAGTAATATGTAAAATTGATAATAATTCTTTAAGATATATTATTAACTGTAGACTATTTCAGGATCACTGATGGGTCAGAGATAATTCCTGCATTGCGTAGGGCAACATATACATTTCCAGGGAAGGAACCCTAGCCAATAGCATGCAAGACAAGTGCCCAACCCTCTGTATCATCTCAGCCCTTGTTGAAATATTCTGGCAGTCAAAAAAAAATTGGTGGGGAATAGAGAAATAGTACAACAGGTAAACCCTGAGCATCGCTGAGTGATTCTCAAAATAATGAAAAGACACTGTGATAATATCATTGTAAGATATATCTATGCCACACTGAGCTAAAATTTCCTTTCATATTTTTTCATAGTAAGTTTTGATTTTAGATTTTACAACATACTATGAAAAATATTTTTTAACCACAGGGTTTTAAAAATAATATTGTCCTTACAATTTCAGAATATAATTGACTGTGGGTGGGTGATTTTCTTTGGTTTATTGTGAAGGACTAATTAACAAGTAGATTAGATTCTAATTTATAATTTTGAATGTTGATAAAAAGCTGGAATCTAAGATGTAGGTTTGACTTATATGCATTTATTCTCATTTTGTTTAAAATAAAAGGAAAATTAAAAGAGTAAATTTAATTGACACTGAAATCAGAAATCTTCATGGCTGAAAATATAGATAGATCTCATGGGCATGTCAATACTACATAAAACAAGCTTACCTGTTAGTAGAATGTTTAAATTAAAAAGACAGAAAATCTTCGACTCTTGGAGAGAATGCCTACCCAAAATTTCATGCTCTGTGGGAGGGAGTGTAAATTGACATACCAATTGTGGAATACTGATTCAGTATGTGCAAAGGCTGAAAAAAAAGTGTTCCCACAATGCCATTTTTATTTCTATAACTAAAATAATCCCATGCATATGTTCATAGAAATATAAGAACTAGAAGAAATTTGAAATTAAGCATTAAGAGAAATTATGGATGTGGGTAAGGTTGTTTCTTAATGTGGCTCTTGTTAATAACACTCATTTTAATTGATAAAAGTGTACTTTTTATTTAAGTATATTATTTTAAACAAAGTATATTTATTAAGAATTAATCATCACTTCTATATGAAAGAATTATTTTAGTGAAATAACTGCACATTTTCACCAGGCATCTATATATTTAGCAATGTAAGTGGCATTTATTATTGGTTGCTTACTTTACTTAAAACATGGTATTAAAGCAAAATAGTAGGTTAATAAGTTAATTATTAAAAATTTTTCTACTTTTCTCACAAATGCTTATCAAAAGTGGTATCTAATTTTCTTTTAAAGACTATATCTCATAAAGTAAATGATCAATAAATTAATAAAGATTTTTAGTGTTAGTGTTTTCTTTAATGAGAGACTCTAAATATGGCAATTCATTTCAAATGGAAGTTATGTTATTAATACTGCAAGTTTTTCACAAGATACCAGAGTAATTTATATTATAGAAAATAATGCATGTACATGTAAATATTTTCTCACTAGATTTTCTGAAGTTGTCCATATTTTCATAAGATTTTGTAAGTTTTGTGTACCCGGGTAGCTTCCCTCACTCTCTTGTGTTAGAATAGTTAACAGGAGAAATGATTTTCAACATTCAGTTATATAACTCAATTATAATCTGAAAGTAAGTTTAGTGAAAGCCTATCCCATATCAATAATGTACTAATTACATATTGATTAAGTTAAATTTTACCTTGAACTAAAGTCAAAATGCCTAGTCATGTTAAGAATGAAAACTCTAAGAATATTAAAGAGATGATATAATAGATAAAGATAGACTTTTTAAATCATTAAGCAGACTATAGGAGCAAATTTATCTCCATATAATATGGGTTCATCAATCAACAGTTATCACACATACTAATTGATGTGTAAGAAAGCTGAATTGCAAATTCAATAATTTGATGCAGAAAATTTGCAGTTTTAGTAATATAATAATGTCTTCAAATTTCTCTAACACATATTTAACTATGCATTTTTGATCCAGAAAGCTTGTCAATAATGAAATTACCGGAATTTTTATTTTAAAACAGCCTTAATAAATTATTTCCCCCAAATAAGGCACTTAATTTATTATAAGCATATGTTTGTTGTATAGATTCACATTTTGGTTAATATTGGTTGGAGAATGAGTGTTAAGTCAATTCCCTAATGAATACTGTGTTTATAATGTTATATCTTCTAATACAGATATTTTGAAACTTAACTAAGATTAAAGTGTGTCTGTATTTCTTGCCATATGTTATAAATTGAGAAAAGATGTCATTATTTTTTTATCTAAAAGGGAGAATGTAAATAAAGAAATGTGAAAAATCAAATTTAAAATAACAAATGAAATAATTAGGGATTCAGATATACAAGATATCTATAATATAGGTAATGAATTATTGTATGTATTTTTCCAATTATTAAAATATTTAAAAACCTTACAATATCATTTTATGTAATAGAGGCTTTATATTCATCATGCTATTATCCGATATATATATTTTTAATTTCGTAAAGTCTTACTGTTCCTCCAGTGGTAGATCTGGCAACTTTATACTACAGTTTAGGGTAATGGATTCAGGAAATATGTAGTTTTTGCATCTAATATATCAGCTGCACAATCATAAGATCAGTCACAAGCATAATTTCAAAATTTCATTCACCATGGTTTTTGATCTTTATAGAATTTTGTGGCTTTTATTATAATCAAACAATATCCTTTCACATGATAATGCTAAAAATGAGCTTTTCTAGTTGATTTCCTATTGCCGTATACTTTTAATAAACTATAGTCTGTTCTTTCTTATACTCCATTTATATCTCTAGAACATTAAAATTACTCATTGTATGAGACCTTACAAAGCAAGGAAAGCATATTATTTAGAAGAGCTGCCTGATGTTATGCTTCCACTATGGCCACTCTTAGACTATCTGCATTAACTAGTCTAAGCATTTCTAAGATTGTCAAAAATTATACATCAAAGCTACAGACCCATTTTGCATTCTCAAATTAATACCAACTTAAGAGCTGTGGGGAATATTTTTATTTTAAGTTTTGATGTATTAAAATAGAGGATAAAAGAAATTGAAATTAAATTGAAGGAAAATACTGGTTTTGCTTTTTACTTTTAGAAGGCAAGATAAGCATTAAATAAATTTTCTTACTAAATTGACTTTTCCTAAAGAGTTATAGAGAGATATTTCTAAAAAATAGACTGTTTTAACTTACAAGGCTTATTTTTAAATATCTGTATAAAGAAAAATATTTTCTTAACTAATAAACTATAAAATAGTAATATTTACCATAAAATAAGTTCTTATATAATTATATAGTTTATTCATTTATATCTTATTAGATTCATTAGGGCTTTCTTTTAACGAATTGAGAAAATCAGTGAACAGAGTGAAAATACAGTGGGGTCAGAGAGATAGCTCTGCTGGGTGTGGCCCAAAGACCAAAGGAAAAAAATATGAGCAGGGTTTTTGATTTGCAAGTGGTCAACTCAGGTTCTATCCCAAGCATCTTATATAGTCTCCTGGGCCAGACAGGAGTAATTCTTGAATGTTGAGATTGTAGTAATCCTTAATTACCACTGCTGTGGCCCAAATTTATGAACAAAAATTTAAATAATCACAGATGGGTAAAAATGCAAAAAAATTATATATGTCTAAGAAAAAGGAAAATATATGAAGATATGAATTGAATATTTACCTTGTATATTTTCACTTTATATGCTTTATTAATACTTAGTTCTATTTTTACGTACTATAGAGTCTATGTGATGAATAAGAAAATCTATTTCGTTATATATGCTATTAAAATGTCTGTGTTTCTTGCTATTATGTATACAGATAATAAACTTAAATCCTATTAATTTCAGAAGAATAAATTAATTTCTTATTTTAATCTGAATAGTAGATATGTTTATCTATCACTAGTCACATATATATTAACAACTTACATACCCTAATAACATGAAAAGATAGAGGATGAGTCTGTCTGTTGCTTCTATGCTATTGTCACTATTCGTTTCTAGCAACCCTATATTTCGAAGATAGACAATATCCCACAGTAGAAAACAAAAAAGGAACAAAGGCAGCATAATAGTACAGATCGATGAAATACAATATTGATTTTAGTTTCAAAGGATTCTGGGAACATTGGTAGAACAAATTGAATATTCTGGTTGTAGGTGAAGTGATAAAAATGATGTATGCGTGAAATTAGCATTAACATCATTGGAAATAATAGTACCTCAATACAAACAAACAAACAAAAACTAGAAGTGGGAGAAGAATGGTAATGAAATAGTATATATTACTCATTTCTTTAATTTTCTTTCTTTTTTTTTTTAAATTTTTTGTTGGCCATACCCTGTGACACTCAGGGGTTATTCTTGGCTACGTACTCAGAAATCGCTCCTGGTTTGGGGACTATATAAGATGTTGAGGGATTGAACCGTGGTCCATCCTAGGTCAGTCATGTGTAAAGCAAATGCCCTACAGCTTGTGCCACAGCCCGGCCTCTATATTCCTCTCTTAAAGGAAAACAGGCTGTTTTAAAGTTTATATAAACTCACAAAACTTTTAGTCAAATATTTCTCTTAAAATCAATCTTAACTCCATTAAATCAGTGTTTCAAATAAATTATTTATCATCATGTCATATATCAGAATATTTTCACTAAAGGTTATATGACTTTTTATCTGATGTTGAATACATATAAAGTCCTATAATGTCTTTAATTTCAATACTAATGAGGACAACTTTGTCTGAAAGATTAAATCTGCCTTTATGTTTTTGTGTTAACAGAAGGAAGCAATTATTAGTATTTTTGTAGAAAATATTAATTTAGTAATACATAATTATCTTTTGAAATTCTTTTGTCATATTACATTACATCTCTTTGTTCATGATATATTTTTTTACATTTTTTGAGAAACAACCACTCGCTGACAAAAAGTAAAAGTATTTTAAATACACAATACATCTTGATAATTGACTTTAAGCTTGAATATATGGAAATGTCAGTTTCTAATTCTGGTCATAAATATATATATGATATTTATTTTCCATTTACATAGCTGAATAAATTGACAAGGCAAAAATGCATGTCACAGGTGCCAATTCATTCCTCTACTATTACAAATGCCAAATCTAGGGACCAGAGCTGTGGTACAGGGTGCAAGGCATCTGCCTTGCATACATGAGCTAGAATGAACCGCAGTTCCATCTCCTGGTATCCCATATGGTCCCTCAAGCCAAGAGCAATTTCTGAACTTATAGCCAGGCACTGGGTGTGGCCACTTGGTGTGGCCCAAAACAAAAAAACAAACGAAAAACAAAATGCCAAATCCAGGACTTATTACTGAGACAAAAACATAAGTAACATGTAGTTACAGGGACCAATCAGTCATACATAAGAAAATATTTGCTTTGGGGCCGGGCGGTGGCGCTGCAGGTAAGGTGCCTGCCTTACCGCGCTAGCCTTGGACGGACCACGGTTCGATCCCCCGGTTCCCATATGGTCCCCCGTGCTTGCCAGGAGCAACTTCTGAGCGCATAGCCAGGAGTAACCCCTGAGCGTCACTGGGTGTGGCCCAAAAACCAAAAACCAAAAAAAAAAAAAAAAAAATATTTGCTTTTACTTTGTTTTATTTTGTTCTCTAAAAAAAAATAAGGAAAAAGGCAGATATATAGTCAATCTTTAAACCACCAAATTATCACTTGATCAATAACTGGAAACAAATTTCAGTTGGCATTAAAAATAGATTTCAATTGGTCAAATAGTATTCACCCAAGAGAGTTTCTGCTGATCTGAATTTCTATGCTATTGTTGATGTTTAATTAGATAATCAAAGTACCAAAACTCAACAAGACAAAATGATGCTATTTGTATATTATTTTTTTAATGTTTAAAATCTTGGAATACAAGCTAAGATTTTTGGGAAACTTGTTTTTCACAACTTTACATATATAAATTTACAAGATGATTTTTAATTAATATTTTTCTGCGAATATAAATATAAAATATTTTTAAAATGTTACAGTGTTTAGTGGAGATGACTTTTAATTGACTGAGAGTATGTCACATGGAAAGAACTTCTCTTTATGCAATACAGTAGTTTTATTTGTAAATTACCTTTAGAAATACAAGAACAGAACTGAGTGTGTACAAGAAAGAATATGGGCTTCTCAAATAGGGGAAATAACTGAGCATTCATTTTAAACATTGATCACAATATTGTTTAATATATATCTAGGTAAGTGTATATAAATATAAGCAATGAAATAACTAATCATGAACATTAGATTATTTTATAGTCATGGATATACAAAGGAGAAAAATTACTTTGTTCTATTTCTTGAAATTTAGTACAAACACTAACATATTTCAAATTATTTGCTTTTATTTCTGTTTGGTTTAAACTCTAATTTAACAAGGCAATGGCTTGGTTAAGTCAGCTTTCAAGATTACTTCCCTTCTCTACAAATTCACCTGTTTATCTCTAATCCCTGGGTAGTGCAAGGCTGATCCTCTAATCTGTTAATATCTGATTTACCAAGAGCCAGTTGTGCCCCACAGAGACTAAGCCATTCTTGCTCTCCAGCACATTAAGAATTAATATTTACCCTTACTGGACCTTTCAGCCTTCACAAGAAACTTTAACAAAAGCTGTGCGAATCCCTAGCCAATATATACTAGGAGGATTAATAATAATTCCTTTTGATCAGAATTACTCAGTTGGCCTGCAATGGTTTCCATGGTAATCAGGTGGTAGACAAGACTGAGACTGATTTCATCAGTTGTAAGACATCATTAGAATTATCCTAGATGTCTAATTATAACTTACCAGGACTGACTTCTATGTAGTGTAGCTCAGAGGCACAGGAAAAGAAGTTAGGAATTTTAACCATTAGAGAAAGTCCACAGGGAAAGACATTATTTTGCTTTCTCCAATAAGACTTTTCTATCTGACAAAAATGTTACCCAGGGTAGAACAGATACTTTGGAAAATATTTTTGTGATCCTAGAGCCAGGAATAAATTACCTATATGAATTGCAATGAAAGTATGTAAGGTAATATAAATATTATTAATTAGCGATCTCAGATTATATTTGGGATATATTAGTATATAAGATATATTACAACACTGAAACCTAATAGATACTGAAAATAAATATATGTGTGTGTGTATAGGAATGGAATGAATTAATGGAATTTTATGTAAATTAAGACAAATTCAGCTTTTTATTTTTGAAAGAGGGAAGTTTATTTGCAAAATTTTATTCGAGAGTTCAAATTTTAACTTTAGGAAAAGATTGTCCAATATTTGACAAAATTTTTCAGCTAAGAACCCTTACATAAAACCAAAATTCCCTCTTATAAATTAAATAAAATAAAAGAAGACATCTGGAAATTTTGATACAGAATAAAATTTATTCATTTCTCCATGTACTACAGTGTATAGAGATATAATTCTCAGAATTGTTATAATTACTTAAGGATAGCTAAGAAAAAAAGCCCTCATATATGATAGATGTAAAGAAAATAGAATAAAAAATCTTCATGAGTATTTCTAAGAGATACTCAGAACATGGTGTACATGAAGAGAATGATTCTCAAATTTCTGTAGTGTAGAGTATATTTTTATGGGAAAGTACATACATGCAATCTTTTGTATTTACTAGATAATAAAGATTAAAAACAATATTCCTAATTATGAAGGGGAGTTCGTTTTGAAAATATTGTGAAACTTTAAAATAGCATTATTATTTGACTGTTAGTAAAAATAATTTTTGAATTCAGAAAATGTTGGTTTAAAAATACTTAAAAATATTGATTTAAAAACTTATTGTGTGGAGCCTGAGCGATAACATAACTGTAGTGTGTTTACCTTGCACGCAGACAAAA
The DNA here is from genome assembly GCA_004027635.1 of Crocidura indochinensis. Taxonomy (NCBI): domain Eukaryota; kingdom Metazoa; phylum Chordata; class Mammalia; order Eulipotyphla; family Soricidae; genus Crocidura; species Crocidura indochinensis. The sequence continues at coordinate 766 of PVKC010006242.1, read as the reverse complement.
TAGGACAAACCTGGGTTTGATACTGAGCAATTCATATGAACCTCGACCCTACCAGGAACAATTTCTGAGAGCAGAACCAGGAATAACCCTTGAGTGTAACCGGATGTGACCCACAAACAAAAGAAAACAAACTGTACGTATTTGGTTTGCAATATTATTGAATCATGCCAAATATCAGTATGTTTCTTCCACAATAGAAAAAATTCAACTTGGGGCCGGGCGGTGGCGCTGGAGGTAAGGTGCCTGCGCTAACCTAGGACTGACCAGGGTTCGATCCCCCCCCCACCCCACCCCCACCCCACCCCCCGGTTCCCCATATGGTCCCTGTGCCTGCCAGGAGCGACTTCTGAGCAAATAGCCAGGAGTAACCCCTGAGCGTCACTGGGTGTGCCCCCCCCAAAAAAAAACAAACAAACAAAAAAAAGAAAATATTCAACTTAAAGTAATCTTTTAATTGTATTGTAATTTAAAACTTATTATATAAAATGAATAGAAAAGATAGGATCAACAAATCAATAATACAACTGTAAATAAATTAAGTAGAAACAAAATAGATTCACTAATCCATTGCTAGTAGCTTGTTAATTTTCATCCAAATTTTATTTCTAAACCTAATTTTTTTTTAATTTTTGATTTTAAGCTAAACTAAGCTATGCCCAAGGCTTAGTCCTATGTGTAAATTTAGAAATAATTCCTGGTAGTATTTTGGATCAAAACTTAGTTGGCCACATACAAGGAAATTTCAGATCCGTTGTATAATCTCTCT
>PVKC010006241.1:0-24560 GCA_004027635.1 Crocidura indochinensis | reverse complement strand
CCTTTTCCTCATATGAGTTATGAGTCACTTTTTTGTAGAAACTCAAGGAACTTTTCTTTATATAATTCTGCCTCTGATCATAGCAAACTTTAGCAGCAATTCTCAAGATGTTTACTGTAGTGTATGCCACTTGTATGATAATTGTAGTGTATACTATAGGAATGCTTTTTGCCTGTCGTCCCACTTGGATCTTCCAGGTGGGGGCGATAAAGGAGGAAATAGTTTGTTGGGGAGACAGAAGAGGCTTTTTTGGCAGAGCTGACGGCTGGTTCGAGGGGCTTTTTGGAGCTGGCTTCAGACTGACAAAGGACTCTCTTCACTGAACCTTTTGTCTCCTATTCTTTTGTCTGTGTGGATTATTTACTCTGGATATTATTACCAAGTCTCCCCAAAAAGGGGGGGACAGAAGAATGGGATTTAATGTATCTTTCTGGGAGCTATTTGTGGACTCAGACCCAATCAATAAGGGGTTCAGTTTCCACCAACAGTTTACTACACGTAAGATGCTTTGCAAATTCTATACATGTTTTATAGTAGATATGAATCTTCTAAGAATTTTACCGAGCCAATATTTCATATTTCTTTTTTTAACCTTATATATATGTACAAATCTACATATATATATATATATAAATATATTTGGTCACACTCGGTAGTGATTAGGGGTTACTTCTAGGCTCTATACTTAGGAATTATTCCTGGCAGTGTTTAAGTGACCATATGGAGGATCAAACTGGGGTATGTAGCATGTAAGGCAAAAGCTCTATATTGTGAACCAGTCTTTTGGCTTAGTGTTGTCATCTTATAGAACTGCAAATAGAGCAGTTAAAGGGCGTTACCTTTATATTATAAATAGAAATCTGAGACTTAAATAAATGAAAAACTTGTTATATTTAAAACTCAAGTCAATCGGACTGACTTTCAATAGAATAAAAAGGAGCTAGTCTAGAGCCAGAAAGTCTCTTAATTTTTATAATTTTTAAATTTTTCATAATTAAAAATCTTTAACGTGAATTCATTAAATTCATCATTTATTAATAGTTTCTTACTTTAATCTATAAAAATTGGGACATTACATAAATAAGAAAATGTTCTGATGTTAAAATATCTAAGATAAAATTATTGAAAACAGAAGAGATAGAATTTAAATTATAATATAAATATAATATTATATATAAATTAATCATTAATAAAACCTAGATTTTGAGTGTCAAACTGAGTAGCTTTCTATTATAAACATAAGGAATGTTTCTACTACTCAATAATAAAAAGTAAAGATGACTATAAATAAATATTGCTCATAGTTATGAGTGTTTAAGGTTTTTTATTGTACTTGGAAGGAGCAGTCATCTTGGTAAATGTCTAGAGTTAAACTAAATTTGAGAAGTACTTATTTCACTTTAAAAAATTATTTTGGGGGCTGGAGTGATAGCACAGCAGTAGAGCATTGGCCTTGCATGCTGCTGACCCGTGGTGGAGCCAGGTTCTATTCCCAGCATGCAGGGGACATATGTGTGGTTCCTGAGTATGTCCAGAAGGCTCTGGACTAACAATGCACAGTTCTCAATCCTATACTTAATAATTTAGTAACTGAAGACAATGAACACCAGTCAATGTCAGCATACCATTACCAAAAAGCAGATATATGGGAAAAATAGTTCCAGATAAGCCCTACATGTATTTTTACTAGTATAAAAAAACAAGCTCATTTGTATAAAAATGTTTAAACATATACCCTTAGTTGATTTATAATACAGCATATTTCTAACATTTCTTTAAAATAATCATTAAGTTTTTACTTTTACTTTATTTTTTTTTTTTTTTTTTTTTTTTTTTTTTTTTTTTTTTTTTTTTTTTTTTTTTTTTTTTTTTTTTTTTTTTTTTTTTTTTTTTTTTTTTTTTTTTTTTTTTTTTTTTTTTTTTTTTTTTTTATTTTAACACCATGATTACATACATAGTTGTGTTTGGGTTTCAGTCATGTATAGAACACCGCCCATCACCAGTGCAACGTTCCCATCACCATTGTCCCAAATCTCCCTCCTCCCCAACCACCTTTTACTTTAAATAATGCAATTTAGGCATTATCTTAGTCATCAAAAAGAAATAGTAAAAATAACTTAGCACATTCTGGTTGTTTTTGAGCCACACCTTTAACAATAGTCCTAAAGCTATTCTTCATTCTGTATCAAGAATCACATCCAGGGGTGCTCAGGAAGCCATATATGTTTCCAGATGTTCAACCAAGGTTAGCAGAAATGGCCGCATACAAGAAAAATACTTTCTCTCCTGTGGGTTCTCTCTTTAATTCCAGAATTTAGCTCTTTTTTCTGCTTATTGCAAATACAAAAATCCAGATTTATAAATAACCACATTTTTTGTTGTTAAGATGTCGCCAATGTTATTTGGCGTTTGTTGACATTTGGCATTGTTGACACCCTGAGTACCACAGGAAGTGGTGCTACTAGCCAATTTTTAATTTTTTGAATTTTTTATTGAAACTAGCCCATCACCCACCTTGACGTCAGTCCACCTGCCCTCCCATCCCAGGTGTATCATCTGAGAAAGAAACCTCTGGTTATGGATCCGAATCCAGATTCTTCAGGCTTCCAGGACCACTCATTGATCCCCTCCCTCAAGGTCTAGGCACAGCCAGTTGCCCTTCCTGATATCCAGCAAAATCATTCCAATTTATATTTGGGCCTGGAGAGATAGCATAGCAGAGTTTGCCTTGCAAGCAGTCGATCCAGGACCAAAGGGATTTGGTTCAAATCCCTGTGTCCCATATGCCAGGAGCTATTTCTGAGCAAACAGCCAGGAGTAACCCCTGAGCACCGCCGAGTGTGGCCCAAAAACAGACCAAAAAAAAAAAATTGGGGCCCGGGAGATAGCATGGAGGTAAAGCGTTTGCCTTTCATGCAAAAGGTCATCCGTTCAAATCCCGGTGTCCCATATGGTCCCCCGTGCCTGCCAGGAGCAATTTCTGAGCATGGAGCCAGAAATAACCCCTGAGCACTGCCGGGTGTGACCCAAAAACCAATTTATATTTGATATTTCCAGGCAGATAGACTCTAGCACTTCTTTCTCTTAAACAATATGCAGCTGGTCATTTTTTTGTACTTAGATGAGTAAGAGATCAACGTGAGGGCATTGCAGATATAAATATGTGCTGTAAAACTCTAGACATATTCCCAGCCCTTTTTCAAAATTCTTTTTGATATGATATATTGTTAAATATAAAAACTCTTTAAAAAATTTTGGTTCTTAATGAAAGAATATTATTGTATCTGAAGCAGGTATAATTAATGAGAATTTACATTTGATATCTACCACTACAATAAGTGCATAGATAATACTTATCAAGTATTTCATCATTAATTCTTTAAATGTTCACATTTATTGTTAGCTCATAGTAAGATTAGAAACATCTTACTCCCATTCTAAATTTGATAAACTGAAGAACAAGGAAATCAATAATGTGCTTCAAATTTTAAGATCTCAAAGTGGTAGTCTCGATTTTTGGACCCAGGTTGTCTGAACCTACCCAACATCAGCTGTGACTACAACACAATATACACTGGCATTATATAAAACATTGTTATTTTATAAAATTTTAGTCCTATCCCAACCCCATATGAATTAAGAAAAAATAACCATTGAGACACCAGGAATTGAATTAGAGAAATTTATGCTTACACACAGATGGTACCAACTGGAAGACAAATCTATAAATCCTTATTCCTCTAGCTAAGTGAGGTTATATATAACACAGGCATAAGAGAAAGTAGGCCAGTTCAAGGGGAAATATGTAACTTCTCAAGCTTCAATAGAACATTAGCAGTCAGATATTTGAGGCAACAGTGGGTCTTCATTCCTTATCTAATGGCTAATGGACCACTTCTTTTGATGCAAAATAAAGTACTAAATTATTTTGTTCTGTCATTTCTACTATTCTAAAAGTAGGTAATCAAAGATAAATTGATTATTGAAAAGGGTATATGCATATCAAAAAGAAGCTCCAATCAAATTGGTCTGACCTGGGGAGAACAGTGTTAAATTCTTAGCAATTAATCCATAGGACGGCAAGTTTTGTTTTTTGGTGTTTTTTTTTTTTTCATTTTTATTTGCATTACTTGGATCAGGAATGGAGTGGGCTACAATTTTGGTAAACTGGAAATGAGTTAAGTAACAGCCTGAGGAAAGAATGTGATGTCTCTATAATAAATTAATAACTATCACAGAGAAAGAAAAATCTATAGGTGATGTAAAAGGACTCTAGGGATAAAAGCACAGTAATAAAACTTGATGAATGCTACAACGATTTTCAAGTTGGTTCAGCTTAAATATACTAATCAGATAAATTGTATTCATAAATGCTTATACTTATACTTATGTAACAAACTACTATAGGTTTTGTTTGTACTATTGGGACTAGAGGGTGCATATATTAACAATAATAAAGAAAGTTAAATCATATTAGGAGAGAACATAAATAGGAAGAAAAATTCTAAGGTAGAGATGGCAAAGCAGAAATATTTCCCTGAAAGATAGGATGTAAGTTTCTTTTATCCTTGGTCTGATTTTTAATTATAACAAATATTTCTGACATGGCTTTCATTTTGTCAACTCCATCTGTGATGGAATGTTTTTGTTAACCAGTTTCTTCTACTGGTATAGCTATAGGTCATTATCTGGAACCCTTTATCTACGTTCTATGAGTACAAGAAGGGTCTTTGCTCCTATTGTCCTGTGTTGGGGAGATATGTTCTGTCCCAGCTATATTTTGCATTTAAATCTTTCATCTAGAAACAGGACTCTTTTTTTGGACACATACCTGTATCCTAATTTGTGCCCTCATCATTTGAATTCTGGTCTGGGGACTGTTTTTTGGATAGACTGAGAAGTGCTCTTTTATTATTGTATTATTTCCTTTTTATTTAATTCTCCTTTGCCGAAATATGGATATCCTGCTAGTCAATACTCATTAGGTACTTTGAAGGAAAAAATGGCAAAATATTATAAAGGCATTTTATTTAATATCTTAAACTAATCACCAAGAATTCATTTGAATAATAATAATTATAATATAGTGTATAATTAACATAGTAAATATAATTAATATACTATACGATCATATAAAATATAATATAATTAATATGATATAACAATAATTAATTATTATCACCAAGGATTCATTCACCAGGGCCAGTTTATCAAGATACGCAATGACAGGTCAAGTTAACAGATGATGGCAGCTTATATCCTTACAGGAACTGTCTTGCCATCTCTGTTACAAGAATCAGTGCATACAAGAAAGCAGAACAATTTGGGGGGTCTATTTTTGGATCACATCCAGCAATACTCAGGGCTCTACTCATGGCACTGTGCTCAGAGATCACTTCTCTGGAGACCAAATGGGATGCCAGAGATTAAATACATAGTGTGCATATGATACATATAAATGCCTTACTCACTGTACTATTATTCTGGACCCAAGATGAATTATTTTTAAAGGGGCATATTTTGCAGACTGGTGAGCTTAAAAGTTATCAGTAACTACCTTTGTGAGTAAATACTGACTGAGGCATCATCCTATTTGCAAATCTAAGCTAAGATTGCCAGTTATATTTTCAAATTGTCCAGTAGCTTGGCCTACAGGACCAGGAGACAGGATGAGAAAACATTCTTTACATTTTCAACAATTCCTAATTAAAAGACTTTACTTGCTTTGAATTTATGAATTCAGTTCTTAATTTGAGAAGGAGCTGCATTTGGTATATTCTTAATTATGTTATTCAAGAATATTTTGATGTAGTTCTTTAGGTCTTGTGTAAAATGTTGGGTAAATGAATATATGTTAATGGTAAATAAAATTTTTCAAAGAGCAAAGGACAAATGAATCTAAAACATGTATCTTAAAACAGAGTAGACTGCTTATCCAAACAAGTTAAGACCTCCTTAAGCAATTTTGGGAATACAGAACCTTAAAACAAAAAGTGAGGTAAAAGCAACTTCCCTAATCTGCCCAGATAGACTTGGATTGGCTACCATTTTTGGCAAATAAGATACTCTTTATGGAGGATTTATATTTGCCTTAATAGCTTGACAGAGAAAAAAAATGTACTTGTCTTTTGATAGGCCCATAGCAATTACTTACACCTTGGTTGAATGAAAAATAAATCTGGACTATGTATGTCTGTGGCAAGAAGTATTTTCAGCTGGAAGAAATGCAATTCAAAAAATAATGGTTCATCATTAAGTAAGATGCATTAGAAGGATCCCAGGCCCAGCTATTAGTAGTTTCCCTATTTTTTAGCATGGTTTAGACAAGGAATAGAAATGTATATGTGTTGTTATTGGTTGAAAAATTATATCTGAAGGTATTCACTTCCAAATACTTGTAATCTATCAAGTTTCCCTTATTTACAACTATAACATGGGCTGGAAATATAGTTTTGAATTATCTAGTGAAATCAAAATGCCACCACATGGTTCCTTATTAGAAAGAGATGTAGGAAGGTTTCACACTGCCAGAAGCAAAGGTATCTAGAGAAAACTGTGTGTCTATGCTCATAGATGTAATAAATGAACTCATATGACATTATATGCATAACAGGCAAATTTATGTGCACATGTATTCATGTGCATATTTATTTATGTGCTTATAAATAAATATATAAGTATAAGTACATGCATTTGCATATTATTTTTGAATCATAAAGAAAAATGAAAGGATAAGAACTTGGATAAAATAGGAAAAGCAATGGGATAAGAAAGGGAAGAAATGCTAGTCCTGAGAAAAGATAAGGATAAGAAAATAAACTATGGCAGACTATCCGAAGATCATGTGTGAGCATTTATGGAAAGTTTTATAGTTATCAAATTTTAATGAAATAAATATATTAAAATGTTATTCCATAGATAAAGGAATACCAAAAGTCTTTGTTAGGAGGTAAACACAAGTAGTAATGTAGCTAACAATCTATCTTATTTCAGTTTCCCCTTTATTTGCTTTTCTTTGCAGTCTACTGTATTTTCGGTTTTGACTGAACCTTAGGAGCTCAGACAACTCAATTCACAACAATTCTAGCTTTCCTTTCTGAGTTGTCTTTGGACCCCTTTTCCATGTCTCTGAAAGAAGGCTGCAAGAGTTTTATGGCATCTGTGTACCTGAAGGAGTTTATGTGTGATGACTTTGAGAACTTGTTCTTTTATTATGACACAATGAAAACAGTAATGAGATTTGCTATTATAAAAGTGAAAGAATAGTTTGGCCATACAAAATTTATTTTCAATAAAATCATTCTAATATTAAGGATTATGATTTCACCTGAAGCCTTTCCATAAATAGTTTCTACACATGCTGTTTACTCCTGTGTTGGGAAATTAAAATCATCTTACTTGTGTACATCTCAATTTCCAAATCTCACTCATGTTACTGGTTCGAAGTAAGGGATATGTATTCTTATCATGCCTCTTCATCCTGAGATAGAGAGGAATAAAAAATACATGGGAAAGTTATGAAAAATTTGTTGTTGGGTTATTGCAAATCATTTTACTCCTTTTCCAGTACTGTATACTAAACTCTGGAGCCAGATTACTTGAGTTCAAACTTTGGTTTTTCTCCTGATTGTATGATTGTAGGCAAATCACTTAACCTCTCCGTGCCTCAACACCCTCAAATATAAAACATAATGATAAAAATCAATAGCCATGACCTCATGAAGTTGTTTTGACATACAAATTAATCAAAGCACTGAAATTAGACCTTGGTATATGCTAAATAGTTTGTGAGCATTGATGTAAAATCACCCCATGCACTATATCTCCAGCCCAGATGAACAAGTCTAAAGCAGAGTTGCAGTAAATAATCCAGACAAATCTGAGGGTAAAACACAGCTATTGTAGTAATCTTCTAGCTCATATCAAGAGCAAGCTTCCTTCCAGAATTGTAGGGTTTTGTTTTTCACTTGTTTAAAAAGGTTTAAAATAGTTGTTTATCTGATAAACTGATATTTTTAATAAAATTTTTATTTAAGCGCCATGATTACAAGCATGTTTGTAGTTGTGTTTCAGTCATGAAAAGAGTACCTCACTTCACCAGTGTAACATTCCCACCACTAATGCCTCCACATCCCCCACCCCTGCCTACATTTGAGACAGGCATTCTACTTTTCTCATTTTTTAACATTGTCATGCTAGTTGTTAGTGTATTTATTTTCCTAACAGCATTCACCAACCTTTGTGGTGAACTTCAAATTGTGCCAGAACTTCCGGCCCTTCCAGCCCTTAACTCTATTGTCTCTGGGCTTTATTACAATAATGTCTTTAATTTTTCTTAAAACACATAGATGAATGAGACTATTTGGTGTCTATATCTCTCCATCTGACTTATTTCACTCAGCATAATATATTCCATGTGCATCCATGTATAGGAAAATGTCATAGCTTCATCTCTCCTGATGGCTGCATAATATTCCATTGTGTATATGTACCACAATTTCTTTAGCCATTCATCTGTTGAAGGGCATCTGGGTTGCTTCCAGAATATGGCTATTGTAAGTAACTCTGTAATGAATATAGGTGTGAGGAAGGGATTTTTGTATTGCATTTTTGTGTCCCTAGGGTATATTCCTAAGAGTGGGATAGTGGATCATACGGAAGCTCAAGTTCTAGTTTTTTGAGGAATCTCCATATTGTTTTCCATAAAGTGTGGACTAGACAGCATTCCAAACAGCAGTGAATAAGAGTTCCTTTCTCTCCACAGCCCTGCCAGCACTGATTATTCTTGTTCTTTGTGAATTGTGCCAGTCTCTTTGGTGTAAGATGGTACCTCATTGTTGTTTTGATTTGCATCTCCCTGATTATTAATCATATGGAGGGTTTTTTCAAGTGTCTTTTGGCCATTGTGTTTTTTTTCTTTGAGAAATTGTATGTTCATTTCTTCTTCCCATTTTTGATGGGGTTAGATAATTTTTCTTGTTAAGTTTGGTTAGTATCTTGTATATTTTAGATATTAACCCCTTACTGATGGGTATTGGGTGAATATTTTCTCCAACCCCTTGGCTCTATTTCCTTTGAGGTGTAGAAGCTACTCGGCTTAATATAGTCCCATATGTTTATCTCTGCTTCCATATATTTGGAGAGTGCTGTTTCCTCCTTGAAGATGCCTTTAGTCTCAATGTCATAGAGTGTTTTACCTATGTGTTTTTCTGTATACCTTATAGTTTCAGATCTGATATCAAGGTCTTTAATACATTTGGAATTGATCTTTGTGCATGGTTTTGATGAGGTCTGAGTTGCTTTTTTGCAAGTGGCAAACCAGTTGTGCCAACACCACTTGTTGAAGAGGCTTTCCTTCCTTGGATTTTTGCCCCTTTACCAAAGATTAGTTGAGTGTACATCTGGGGAACATTCTCTAAATACTCAAGTCTATTCTACTGATCTGAAAATCTGTCTTTATTCCAATACCATGCTGTTTAGATAACTATTGCTTTGTAATACAGTTTTTTGAGGAAGTACAGTAAATGCACCCCAACACAGGCCCTTTGCCTGATCTGTATTGTGAATTGGGGAACAAAAAGAAAAGTAATACATCTTTAAATTTGGAACAGTATTACTTTTCTCAAGGATTGCTTTAGTTATTCCTGGGTGTTTATTGTTCCAAATGAACTTTAGGAGTGTTTAACCCACTTCTTTGAAGAACTGTTGTTTTTAACAAGTACAGAGACTACCCCCAGGTGAAAGAGTAAGGACAGAGGACAGAGAGAGAGCTTAGGCTATCCTGAGTCAGTTCAGTCATGTAAGACAGTCTCTGTTTTGGGGTAAAACCAAGGTGTAACCAAATAGATACAAAGGAACCAGGGATGATTTTTTCTTTGGTAAAATATGGTATAATCTGACATATTGACAATATTAACTTATTGTTGTCACTACTATTAGGAAAATGAGTGTGGGGCAGATTAATTTCCACAAAGATAGGTGAGTGAGGAAAGAAGGGATCAGGTTACAAAAACTTGACTAAAAATAATAAGTTATAAAAGCTTTGACCTTTGCTAGTATTTGAAGACTGGCAATATTTTAAAAGAAATGAAAATCCCACTCTCCTTCAAAAAAATCACATTTTCTTCATGGGCTTTCTTCAAGGATGCAGTATATATACCATCAATTGGGGGAAGTAAGTGCACCATTAATAGATTTTACAAAAAACCCATTGGGAGAACAAAGCTTTCTGGAGCAAGCCAAGTTCAGTTATGGATGTATCCACATCCACTAAAAGGCAACCTCTCACAATTCAATACTTTTTATTCTGAAAGGACATTTTAGTCATCATTCACAAAATCTTTTGCTTGTATTTATATTTTTATTCCTGAGAACATCAATGGTTGGCTAATGAGACACAATGCCTCACCATCAAATCCATCTCTTAAATTAGCAATTAAATGAACTTGTCAAAGCACATTTTATATGATGCATATCTTTCATCCACAGAATTGCTCGATTCAGATGTTACAATTTCTTGGCCTTTCTAATGTTAGCTGAAATATGGCTTGAATTTATTGGATATCTGTGGTCTTCTAAAGTGATCTTTCTCAGAGATGGGGCAGTGGTGGCGCAAGCAGTAGGGTGTCTGCCTTGCACGAGGTAACCTAGGACGAAACGAGGTTTGATCCCTTGGTGTCCCATATGGTTCCCCAAGCCAGAAGTGATTTATGAGTGTATAGTCAGTAGTAACCCCTGAACATTATTGGTGTGACCTCCCCAAAAAACAAAAAAATAAAATAAAGATAAAAAATAATAAAGTGATCTTTCTTATCAAATGCATATTACTCTTTGAAAACATTATCATGGAGTGATTGCTACTTCTAAAGGCAGTGCCCTTGAAAAGTTGATTTTTGTGAGCCTCTGACACAAACATTTAATAGAAACATAAATATTTTATCTCTACTACATGTTGATATTTGCAATCTTCCCAACTAAAATGTAGTATGTATCTTTGCAAATGAAAATACAATTATAGGGGCCAGAGCAGTGGTACAAGTGGTAAGGGGTCTGCCTTGTGCATGCTAGCCTAGGACAGACCACAGTTCAATCCCCCAGTATCCCATAGGAGTGATTTCTGAGCAAATAGCCAAGAGTAACCCCTGAGCATCACCGGGTGTGGCCCAAAAACAAACAAATAAAAAACAAAAAAGAAAAGAAAATTATAGAACTTAAAAAGTTGTGCATGGATTTGCACTGTATTATATCATAGCACAAACTTGTGTAACCATATGATCATCTGTCTGAACCATATCCCCTGTCTTTTCTCCTCTCCAGTTCTCTCCATGTGCGTGCATATTACACATTCTTTATGCACTGAATATTCACTCACTGTTCTTATTGATGCTGAGTGTAGGGCCCTGTAAGATCTATATTGCTATTATTCCAAAAAAAAGAATTTTACAAATTGGTTGGTTGAGCTGACAGCTTAATGAAGCAAACTTTGTGCTCAGAAAGGTCAAATGAATCAGCAGCAGTAAAAAAACAGGGTTATGGGCTAAATTATGTCTCTTAAAAAATGTGTCATGAAGTTCAAATCTGAGCTGTTCTGAATATGACTTTTTGAAGATAAGGCTCCTAAAGAGTAGATTATAAATCCCACCTAGGGAGGATATATGAGTAATAGTGTCCATATTAAAAGGGAAACTTTGGGCTTAGAGATACCGGGAAACAAAAACCCAAAGGAAATCGCTTTGTGAACCAAGGGGAGAGGAGAAGTGGAAGAACTACAAACTAATGAATCTAATTTATTAAATGACCACTGAAAGATCCTCAACACCTTTTTCCCCTTCCTTTGCCTTCTCTTCTCTTCCCTTTCCCTTTCCTTTCTTTCTCCCTTCCCTTCTTTCTTTGTTTCCTTTCTTCCTTCCTTCTTTCTTTTTCTTTCTCTTTCATTATTTCTCTCTTTCTTTTTCTTTCATTAGACAGTGCCCTTGTAAAGGACAAGGTTAACTAGACAAGGAAATTTTTTCTTTCATCATTGGTGTAAGGCAAAAGAAAGCTAAAATCAATTCTATTCAAACAAATAACAGGAGAGCTTTTCAAGCTCTGGAGGGTGTAGTAAAGGATGTTAAGAAGTTTATCAGAGGGTAAATGCTCAGTGAGACAGGATATTCTTGTTTATCAATATTTTTCTCTAATTAAACCTCTAGTTACCACGAAGTCAAAGCTTTTCTGTCACAGAAATTTGTAAGCTTTGTACTTCAAGGTAATGTTCCCAGATCCTAAAGAGTAACATTCCTGTAAATCTGGCAGGAATAATGGAGAAGATTTGCTTATCTTTCAGAGTGGCAGAGACATTTCTAATAAAGTAAAAGCTTGTAATAAAAGACAGAAGAATAGAAACTGAAGTTTAGTCTGAAAGAAGCAGTCACTTTAGTCTTTGTTAGAGACCTTTGTTAGAGGAGAGGCTGAACTTAATCTCAGAAGGACAGCAAGGTGCCAGTCTTTGGTTCCCTCTGTGCTCTTGTAGATTGGTGTGTCTGGATACCATAATTTTGGTTAGAGATGTGTCATGCCATAGCAGCATACTAAGAAATCTGAGTCATTTCTCAAAGCCAGTAAGCACAACCAAAGTCCATGAGAATAACTCTCCGTTTTGCCTTTCTGAGCCTCTGTAAATGGTGTTGTCTGCTGTTGGTTGGATCTCATTAAACTCACATCTCATTTCCCACCTCAAATCACTGAGAACTCAGCAATTACTCAGTAAGTACTTTCCAAAGAGCAAATGTAAGATTCTTTACAAAAATGAAACGAAAATCTCTCCATCTGCTTCTTTGTCCTAAAATAGCACTAATTTCAAAACAGTACCACCCTGGAAAACAGGTAATGTTGTTTTCATCCTATTTCCTCTGCCAGACGGTATTTAAGCACTAAGGAGAAAAAATTTTTCCTCTTGGCGCTGCAGTTCCAGGAAAGTGAGCTCTGGTGTGAAAGCAAACTTGGGTACATGAGAAATTGTCATGTATGTGCCCTGTACAAAACACCAGTGGGACACAAATACTGGAGAGACATCTAATCAGGATCAGAGTTTCAGTTGAGTAGCAACCCAAACTAAAATGCAAATAGATGGTGTTTTGGTACCTTACAATTTTCCAACCCCCTCCAAAGAAAAGGTTTGAATTTTTGGTGAAATCACAATATTTCTTGCCAAATCTTGAGGGAACATCAGTTCTTTAAGATAAAACTTCAATACACAGACACATTTTTTCTTAGGGTTAAGGGCACAAATAAATAAAATATAATGGCTTCTTTTACTGAATGCATCATTGATTAAATGATGAAGGCAAAGGGTGTAATAGTGCAGAAATTTTGGCTTCTGAGTTTAGAACAGAGAAGAATATAAAGAACAAGGTTAACTCATTAGATTTCCAGATATATGCAGATTCATTTCTATGCTATAAATATCCTCATTGTAATTGCTGGCTTCCTGTTAGGATAAATGCATTCATACTTTGCTTCGAATGACACAAGTTGACTTACTGCCTTTGAGGTCATGCAATTATGTTAGATTTAAAAATGTTATAAATCGGTGAAATAAAATAGTGAAAGTAGGTGATCTTGGAATTAGTTCACTTGAAAATGTGATGAACAAAATGAAAATAAGAGCTCCATAAGAGCATAAACTCCCAACATCTTGCCCCCAAGCCCCCACATCTTTACCAAAAATTATGCATGTTTTTTTCTTTCCAAATCAATTGCTACTTTCAAGTGACTATTAAATCTCATTTCACTCTTTTAAATTTATAATTGTAATATGTTATAGTTGTATAATTATATAATTTGAAATATATTTTGATATTTGAAATACCCATAGCCTCTTTATAATACAAACACACCCCAGAGCTATTTTGTTTCAGTCCACGATAAAAATATCACTGTGCAATGAAGTTAGTCATACACAAGGACACAAGTTAGCGCTTACAAGAATTAATTTTCCAATACCATAATCTCTACAGGATGAGATGAGAGATTTTGTGATAGCATTACAAAAATGTGCATATATTTTTATTTGTTTTATTTTTAGGTCACACTCAGGGATGTTCAGGGTTCACTCTGAGTCTGCACTTAGGAATTACACCTTGTGGTGCACTGGACACCATCTAGGATGTTAAGGGTTAAAGCTGGCAGCCTTATACAAGGCACATGCCCTACTCTCTGTCTATCACTCAATTGTACATATGTTCATTTAAAATATTTATTGCTAAAAAGAAGAGATTTGATTTGATCCTTCATTTATGGCATCAGTAAGTTGGAATCTTTTTGTTGATAGAGATTCTTGCTCCACACCGATGGCTGTTGACTATTGCGGTGTTTTTTCCTGAGGTCTGTTCTAGCTCTGGTGATTTCTTAGAATAGGAGCAATAAAATTAGATAGATTATTTGGTTCTTGCTTTCTGGAATATTTGTCTGCAACATATGGTGTGATGTACAGTGATGTACATGTGTGGCTTTTACTGGACCTTACTTAGTTTTATACATGATAGAGCATTGCCCTCTCAAAACTTCATTGGATATAGTTCTGGAGACTACCAAATGCTATTGGGTTTGAATCTAGTAATGTTTCTCACTCCACACGTGCCAAGAAGTCTTCATCTTGAGTCTTGGCATTAACCTGTCAGCATGATTGACCAAAAATTGCTAGGAGTAGCCCCAACTTTCTTTGAGCACTGTTGAGGACTGCCCTCTTCCTATCCTTACAAAAAATTAAAAAGGAAAGGTACCACTATTTTGTTGGTTTTTTGGTGGGCTTTTTGGGGGGAGGACAGGAACATCCGACAGTGCTCATCCCTTATGCCTGGATCTGTGCTCTGGAATCATTTTAACAGGCTCGTAGACCATATAGAGTGCTTGGATTGAATGCATGTCTGCTACATGCAGGACAGGCATTCTATTCACTATACTATCTCTCTGGTCCCTAGACAGCATTTTGCCCAAGAATATGAAAGAAATCTTATTCATTTCTTCTCCCCATTTTTGATGGGGTTAGATTTTTTTCTTATAAAGTTCTGTCAGTGCCTTGTATATCTTAGACATTAGCCCCTTATCTAATGGACAGCATGTAAAGATTTAAATATGTAAACTTTTAAGTTCTGTCCTAAGAGGAAATCACTACCTAATTCATAAAAATTAGTAACAAAAATATTTTTAAAGTATCAAATTTAAGAAGTCAAAAGAACATAGAAAAAATGATAATGTGTCAAAATGGGAGAAAAAAAGCCAGAGAAAACAATGAACAAAAAGGAAAAGTGTTAGTAGCAAAGTAAAGAGAAGCAAGAATGGAAGAATGGAGAATCACTATAACAGTTACCATAATTGGTTTTTAGGTGAGTTTTTTTTTAATTTGAACGAAATTCTAGTTCATTAAAACTATTAAGCTTCTTTTGGGGGACCACACCCAATGAGTCCCAGGGGTTACTCCTAACTCTCAGAAATTATGCCTGGCAGTGCTTGAGGGACTATGTGAGATGCCAACAATCAAATCTAGATTGGCCTCATGTAAGGCAACTATTACCTGCTAAACTGTTGCTCTGTCCCTTAAAAACACCAAACTTCTTAAGATAGAGTCTTCCTGGATATCATCTTTGAAACCAACCTTTTCCAATAGCAAACATCAACCATATAATGACTGTATACAGTAATAAAATTGTGATGGTTTGAGCAAAGAGAAAAAAGAAAAAGGAGAAAGAGAAATAAAGAAAGAAAGACAAAGAAAGAAAAGAAAGAAAGAAAGAAGAAAAAGAAAGAAAGAAAGAAGAGAAAGAAAGAAAGAAAGAAAGAAAATAAAGAAAAGAGAAGAAAAGAAAGAAAGAAAGAAGAAAAAGAAAGAGAAAGAAAGAAAGAAAGAAAGAAGAGAAAGAAAGAAATGCCCAGTAAACTATGTTGTGAATATATGTGATATCACCCAGGTTTCTATTTGTAGAACACAAATAAAATTGATTTCAAGTCAGCCTATTTGATTTTTTTCTGTTGATTTCTCTGCTTTTGTAACAAATATCTGAGAAGCTATTTTTCCAATGGAAAACTATTTCCATAATAGAATAATAATTTTTATAATAGTATAAATTGTGCCCAGGATACAAGAGCCACCCACTGAGTGGGAAAACTATTCACCCAATACCCATCAGATAAGGGGCTAATCTCCAAAATATACAGGGCACTGACAGAACTCTACAAGAAAAAAAACATCTAATTCTATCAAAAAATGGGGAGAAGAAATAAACAGACACTTTGATAAAGGAATAAATGGCCAAAAGGCACATGAAAAAATGCTCCACATTACTAATCATCAGGGAGATGCAAATCAAAACAACTATGAGGCACCACCTCACACCACAGAGATTGGCACACATCACAAAGAATGAGAACAAGCAGTGTTGGCGGGGATGCGGTGAAAAAGGAACTCTTATCCACTGCTGGTGGGAATGTCGACTAATTCAACCTTTCTGGAGAGCGATATGGAGATTCCTCCAAAAACTGGAAATTGAGCTCCCATGCGATCTAGCTATACCACTCCTAAGAATATACCCTAGGAACACAAAAATACAATACAAAACCCCTTTCCTTACACCTATATGCATTGCAGCACTATTTACCATAGCAAAACTCTGGAAACAATCAAGATGCCCTTCAACAGATGAATGGCTAAAGAAACTGTGGTACATATACACAATGGAATATTATGTAACCATCAGGAGATGAAGTCATAAAATTTTCCTATACATAGATGTACATGAAATTATGCTGAGTGAAATAAGTCAGAGAGAAAGAGAAAGACGGACAATGGTCTCACTCATCTATGGGTTTTAAAAAAAATGAAAGACATTTCTCAACAATTTTCAGAGACTAAAGAGGAGAGGCCTGGACGTTACAGCTGACCTCATGAACCTGATCACAAAGAGTGATGAGTTTAGTTACAGAAACAATTACATTGTGAACTATCCTAACAATGAGAATATATGAGGGAAATAGAAAGTCTGTCTAGAATACAGGTGGGGGTGGGGAGGGGAGGAGGAATATTTGGGTCATTGGTAATGGAATTTTACACTGGCGATGGGGGGTGTCATCTTATATGACTGAAACTCAACCACAATCATGCTTGTATCCAAGGTGTTTAAATAAATAATATTAAAAAATATATGTACCCATATAAAAATAATAGAATAAATAATTTAGTGTTTGATAGCTTTTTATATTATTTTATTTCTATTCATCTTTTATATATGAGTAATCACTAATTCAAAGCTTTTACATGAAAAAGTAAGCAATTGACAAATATATCTATATAACCAATTGACATTATATAAAAATATAACCAATTTGACATTAAAATTGCTTTAAATTGTTTTACATCCTTGATCATAAAAATCAAAGATTTACAAGCCTTGCTATTCTTGCAATTTTCCTTATAAAATATATTAACAAAACCAGCTCCATACAAATTTTAGCTATACCTTCTGAAAAACTGAATATAGCATTTTTTTATCAGGCTTGCATTTTACCTTGCTCTTACATGCTATGAAATTGCTTCTTTCCCCAAATCTCATAAAACCTCTACAAGAGTTGTCAAAAAAAAAACCTTCTGTTAGTAAAGCACAAAATATTTTAGCTCTAAACTATTTCTGAGCTTTGTCTCCTCTCAGCTTTCAGAAAATTAGAGTTCGTTTTCTTTGAATTGAGAGAGTGCAATACACTAAAGATGCATCTTTGAGAAGTAAAATTTGGCTCTTCACTTTGACTTTCTAGAAAACATGCTCTTAAATGAAAATTTAGGTGAAAGTTGAAAATGCTCTTAAGATATCTGTGTGGAAGCACCTAACTTAGTCCTCGATGACTTCAGCTAATATGAAATAAAGGTTTTGGAAGGTTTACCAGAGGCACATTTCATTAGAAAAATAGGGTTGCCAAAAGAAATACTGGAAAAGTATAGCAACAAAGAACTTAAGATATAAAAGTGAGAATAAAGATAAAGTCAGGCTTTTGAAATAAATGTAGAAAGTCTAATAAATCAACAGGAGAAGGGATTTAAAAATAGAGTAAAAAAACTAAATGGGAGGTAGTTTGTGAATAACCTAATTTAAACAGTTAAAGTCTGAGAAATACCCTTGGATAATAACAACTAACAGGATAAAACATGGAGTGGAATAAAGAAACCTGTGTAGTACTGGTATCACCAAACATTCCTCATCACTAGATTCAAACCCTGGACAGAATCATGTTCAATCTTCATCATCTTAGCTTTCATTGTGATGCCCCAGGAGTTTATTCCAGAGGGTAAAATAAATTGGGACACTTAAAGATCTTACAAATTTAGAAACTAAGTCCAAAAACAAATTGAACAAAACAAAACAGTACTCAGACTATTTTCCACTACATTTGGTATCTTTCCAGTTCATCTTTTGCACAGCATTAACTTGCCCAAACTTAGACCACTCAGATACTGGCTTTATCCCCAGGATCAGAGTGGATTTCATCCCCTATTAATACTTCATTTGTCCCTATCCCAACAACCTTCAACTTCAATAGCCTTACACAAATATCCTACACACAAAGACATAGTTAATCTACTCTTTACACCCAATCTGTTATTCTCCCAAAATCCCACCAATTCTGTGTTAATTTGGGAAGATAATTGTCCTCTAAGGAAATAAATAACACTTAACTGAAAAAACATACACCTTACTACAAGTTAATTCCACCATTTTCCTTCTTTCTAGCTAGGACTAGTAGCATACAGGGTATTGAGGTATACTTTGGAGAAGGATATTATTATGCAACAACATGGGTTTACTAGGAGGGCCGGAAAGAAGAGACAAAGAGACAAACTTTGTAGAATTATGTGCAGTGTTTTCTCAGAAAGCAGTAAGAGAAGGTTGGGGAAAAATAGATTTAGCAGTCATCTGGGAGTGCTCAATGGGAAATAGGAAGAGCTTAGATAAAAACTTTAGTTGGTTCAAAAATTCGCCTTGGCTGATCCTGTCTCCAAGGTCCTGGTCTCTCTTCAGAGTAGAACTGTTAATCGTACAGCTGAAGGACCTTGTGAGTTATACAGATATTTGTTTCTTTTGGACTGTCTTGAAAACTAATAAGCATTACTATTATTTCTATGGGCAGATGTGCTTAAAATCTCAAACTAACATGTAATTCTTGGTGTCTTCTTGCGACTACATTATATAAAGTACCTTCTGTCTGATATGGCCACTACCATTATAATACAGTAGATAAAATAAAAACTGTGCTACATATACACAGTGGAATACTATGCAGCCGTCAGGAGAGATGAAGTCAAGAAATTTTCCTATACATACATGTACATGGAATCTATTATGCTGAGTGAAATAAGTGAGAGGGAGATAGATAGACGCAGAATAGTCTCACTCTTCTATGGATTTTAAGAAAAATAAAAGACATTCTTACCATAATTTTCAGAGACAAAAGAGAGGAGGGCTGGAAGTTCCGACTCAGGACATGAAGCTCACCACAAAGAGTGATGAGTGTAGTTAGAGAAATAACTACATTGAGAACTATCATGACAATGTGAATGAGTGAGGGAAGTGGAAAGCCTGTCTAGAACACAGGTGGGGTGGGGTGGGGAGGAGGGAGATTTGAGGGATTGGTGATGGGAATGTTGCACTGGTGAAGGGGGATGTTCTTTACATGACTGAAACCCAACCACAATTATGTTTGTAATCAAGGTGTTTAAATAAAGATATTTTTACAAAAGACCACCACACTCTAAAAAAAAAACACAATTATAAAATAGAGACATTTTCTGGAATTACAATTTGCATAAGGCAGACTGCCTGGCAACCAAATGAACTCACTTTATTATATTTTTTTAATTTTATCTGGGGGAGCACACCCAGTGATGTTTGGGGTTTGCTCCTTGCTATGCGCTCAGAAAACCCTCCTGGCTTGGGGAACCATATAGGATGCCCGGGGTCGGGGGAATCAAGCAGCTGTCTGTCCTAAGTCAGCTGTATGCAAGGCAAAGGCCCTACTCCTGCCCCAAATGAATTCACTTTTGTAAATATGAATATATGCTGATTAATGTCAGGAGATTGTAGGCCCAGAGATAGCTTGATTACTTCCTACACAATATCACTTTATTAGTATTAATAAAAGGCTTATTTTAAATTTATATTTGAATTTTTAAAGATGACACACTGTCTCAGGATTTCTATTACAAATTTAAGCTAATTCAACTTCAGTGGGTATCATATGCCTCAAATGTTCAGTGCATGTTACCTTATTTCATTTTTCTTTCTTTTTTTTAATTAATTTTTATTTTAATTATGACAACAAAGATGCAAAGAAAGAGGACAAGGTTTCTAACAACCATTTATGGTACAGATTTTTAAATAAACAAGTGAGGAGACTGAAGCACAAATAAAAGTACTCGTGAGTTGGTGATAGAATTATAGTTCAGGTTGCCCCATAAGTTTTCCTTTTTTAACATATAACTTGCTTCCCTTTTCTCTAATAATTTGTAAATGCATACATATGCTAAATATTCTTCATAAGTGCTTAATTTTCATAACACAACCTGGTAACCATATAGCTGTTTTTATTTCCCAACTTAGAAACTGGGATTCAGTAATACTGTGGTATTTATTTCCAAGGTCATAAAATGGGTATGTGACAGATTATGTTAATGATTAAAAATAACAGGAATGTGAAGAGATAGTACAGCAGGAAAGGTGCCTGTCTTGCTTGCAGCTGACCTAGGTTCAATTCATAGCCAATTATATGGTTCCCCAAGTATCACAGGTGTGATCCCTAAACACAAATCTATAGTAGATAATGAGCAAATTTGGCTGTGACCCAAAAACAAATAAATTAAATTAAATTAAATTAATGAATTTAAATCTTATCATTATAATTAAATCTTATAATTTTCTTCTTCCACCACCACTATTTTCTTTCCCCATTCTGAGCTCATAAAAGCATAATTTTGTGGGCCAGAGAGGTGGCGCTAGAGGTAAGGTGTCTGCCTTGCAAGCGCTAGCCAAGGAAGGACTGCAGTTTGATCCCCCGGTGTTCCATATGGTCCCCCCAAGCCAGGGGCAATTTCTGTGCACTTAGTCAGGAGTAACCCCCGAGCATCAAATGGGTGTGCCCCCCCAAAAAAAAACCCCAAAAATAAATAAAAGCATAATTTTGTAACTGAAAATAAATTTTGCCAAAATTGCCCTTTATATATCATCAAAACTTAAATGTCTTTAGACTTCTCTCTAATAAAAATGCCTTCTCTAACTTTCAATATTGTTAGAAAATGTTAACTATGTTAATCCAAGCTCCAAGATATTGATGGCTGCTTCACAAGTTCATGTATTTTAGGTGATCTTTTTATGTTTCTTAGGAGACAATAAAAAGCAGAGTTCCAACACATGAAAATAGCCTTCTCTTTTTGGAATGATAAATATCTACATAGAGCCAGACATATATGTGTGCGTATATATATAATTTTATCAGACTTAACTACATCCCTAAAATTATATGAAAATAATGATTTGCATGGATATTTTAGTGGAAGATGTTTGTGGTGTGTGTTTACATGTTCACACAAATGATAAGTATATAATCATAATTAAAATGCCATTAATATAGAAAAGTCTTATAAAATGTATCAACAGATCTGGAGCACTGTTTGACTTGTTTCTTCTCATAGTGTAAGAAAACAAAGATTTTCTGTGTTGTAGTAAGGATGAGCTTAGGAGAAAAAAGGTATAGAAATAATACTGAGCACAATGACAGAGCCCAATTTTTATATTTTTCTACATAATATCTTCAAGAATATATCCTTAAAGAGTATGTACAGTAGGTGTAATATTCCCCAATTAAATCTAAAAAATCATACACTCACTAAAAAACTGAAATGAATGCCAAAAATACGTAGTTCTAATAAAAACCTCAAGGTAAGGATAGTTCTTTGGGTAAAATAAATGTAGGTTAGTTTAAACAATGAGAACTTCAAATGTGAGTCTCCGCAGGAAATTACCTGCTAGAATAGATTACCATGACTTTAATACTATATATTTAAGATACTTGCTGATTTCTTATTACTCATGACCACAGATATAAAAATAGATCAGCATTTGCACTAATGTGTATATTGGTCTCTAAAAACTACCCTGAAGATGAAAACTGCGGGTGGGGGATGAAGGCGATGCTAAACTAACAAATATACCGAAAAGCTAGTGATGAATCTAGCTTGTTTGTCTTATAGTCTATGGCCAGTTCTGCTAGACCAAAGTTGAACAGCACAGTTTAGTCAATATTTTGACAGTGACCTCCACACTTTTACAAAATCTATCCCTATTTAATTTCTCAGACTGTGTCTCTAATAATAAAGTTAATAATACTCTTTCGATCTTTATTGGCTTAATAAAATAGTGGCCAACAAAACTAGTGGTTTAGGAACAATACAGCTTCAAGTTTGCCAAAGTATGGTCTCAAATTATTTTTCAACTTTCTTCTATCTCCAGTTCCTCTGGAGACCTCAGGTCTCCAGTCCCAGGTTAGCATATGATATGACTAAAGGGATTATAGCACATGT
Organism: Crocidura indochinensis; assembly: GCA_004027635.1. Taxonomy (NCBI): domain Eukaryota; kingdom Metazoa; phylum Chordata; class Mammalia; order Eulipotyphla; family Soricidae; genus Crocidura; species Crocidura indochinensis. Next base: position 1,963 of record PVKC010006241.1, on the reverse strand, counting down.
TGTTAGGCAATAATATCCCTTGCCTACACAATAAAAAAGTGGCTCTAGGGCCTGAAGAAGTGTATTACTTGCTGTCAGCCAACCTCAGTTTGATTGCTAGCATTATATATGTTCTCCTGAGTATGGCCAGAAGCCACTTCTAAGCACACAGCCAAGAATAGACTTTGATGTACCCCCATCTGTTGATCTCTGCTTTCACTTGTTTGGAAAGTGCAGTTTCCTCCTTGAAGATGCCTTTAGTCTCAATGTCATGGAGTGTTTTACTGACGTGTTGTTCTATATACCTTATGGTATCAAGTTTGATATCAAAATCCATTTGGATTTTACCTTCGTACATGATATTAACTGGGGGGGTCTATGTTCACTTTTTTGGAATATATTAAGCTAAGAAGCTTCTGCACCTCAAAAGAAATAGTGCCCAGGATACAAGAGTCACCCACCGAGTGGGAGAAACTATTCACCCAACACCCATCAGATAAAGGGCTAATATCCAAAATATACAGGGGACTGACAGAACTTTACAAGAAAAAAAAATCTAATCTCATCAAAAAATGGGGAGAAGAAATTAACAGACACTTTGATAAAAAAGAAACACAAATGGCCAAAAGACACGTGAAAAAATGCTCCTCATCACTGATCAACAGGGAGATGCAAATCAAAACAACGATGAGATACCATCTCACACCACAGAAATTGGCATACATCACAAAGAATGAGAACAATCAGTGCTGGCGGGGATGTGGAGAGAAAGGAACTCTTATCCACTGCTGGCGGGAATGCCATCTAGTCCAACCTCTATGAAAAGCGATATGGAGATTCCTCCAAAATCTGGAAATTGAGCTCCCATTCGACCCAGCTATTCCACTCCTAGGGATATACCCTAGAAACACAAGAATACAGTACAAAAATCCTTTCCTCACACCTATATTTATTGCAGCACTATTCACAATAGCCAGGCTCTGGAAACAACCAAGATGCCCTTCAACGGACGAATGGCTAAAGAAACTGTGGTACATATACACAATGGACTATTATGCAGCCATCAGGAGAGATGAAATCATGAAATTTTCCTATACATGGATGTACATGGAGTCTATTATGTTGAGTGAAATAAGTCAGAGGGAGATAGAGAGACACAAAATAGTCTCACTCATCTATGGGTTTTAAGAAAAATAAAAGTCATTTTTGCAACAATCCTCAGAGACAATGAGAGGAGGGCTGGAACTTCCAGCTCACTCCATGAAGCTCACCACAAAGAGTGGTGAGTGCAATTATAGAAATTACTACACTGAGAACTACCATAATCACGTGAATGAATGAGGGAATTGGAAAGCATGTCTAGAGCACAGGTGGGGGTGGGGTGGGATGGAGGGAGACTTGGGACATTGTTGGTGGGGATGTTGCACTGGTGAAGGGGGCGTTCTTTACATGACTGAAACCTAAGCACAACCATATCTGTAATCAAGATGTTTAAATAGATTTTAAAAAAAGAATAGACCTTGAGCATGCCTGGGTGTGACTTTTGCACAAGACCCAAATCACACAGTCAAGCTATTGCACTTTCTTTTGACCCCAATTCTAAAGGCCATTTATCTTTTATACCTGGCTATATATTGGCAAGGTGAGATAATGGTTGTGACCACATGCCGTGTATGGCCATGTATCTATTGCCCATACTTGCGATTCTCTATCCACACTCAAAAAAGGAGATTTAGGCTGAGATAGGATGGGAAATATTTCATGTCACAGAGACAGTGACAGCTTTGCCAAGACTAGGAGTGTGGTTGTTGCTGTGGTTGTAGGCTTCATGTAAGAAGGTCAAGAGAGTTCCATGAGTAAGGGTTGACATTTCCTATAGCACTTCTATCCCAGTCACCCAAGGATGGAAGCCACCCATGTACATTGTATCCCGACATAGGGCTCAAACTGCCTCTTGCCATAGTAATACAGTGGGGGATAAAAG
>PVKC010006240.1:5156-31623 GCA_004027635.1 Crocidura indochinensis | reverse complement strand
CTTCCACATGGTTGGTATCCTCCTGCTTCTTTGTAAATTGGGGAGTTTTGGATGGCACAGAGGACATTGCAGATGTTGTCAAAACAGGACTTTTGTTTCCTGGAGAGAAATGTTTGCTTTTGCAGGTCTGCTAGCTTTCCCAAACTCAATTTTTAAGTTGATACCTGGGTGGAAGAGATCCAGCCAGAGAGGGTCGAGAGCAGCAGCACAAAGTGAGCCATTTTAAGTTCTTAAAGGTCTCAGATTCTCTGTCCACCAAGAAGGTCCAGCATAATGCTTTTAGCAGCTTCAGGTCTAGAGACAGGGTTACTTCTTCAAATCTCATCTTGGTTTTATTACATCCCTAAAACTCATTGCTAACCCTCTCCATCCCTGTAACTACCTGCCTGCCCGCTTCAGTTGTTCCACAGCTGAACTAATTCTGTCTTTTTTTTTACACATCAAAATAGTGCCACTTGTCATAACAGGCAAGATATATTTAGCCATGTTGACAGAAAACTGATGGACCTTAAAAATCCTAAAATGCAAGAGATCCTTATATTTACCATTATCTTAAGTTTTTAATTTTTTAAATATGCTAATATAGTATTGACTATGTTTTATTTCCACTAAATAATATAAGGATAATTTAGAGGAAAACTGATGACACGGGCAGTAAATTGAGAGTTTACTCTTTCTTTCTGGGAGATAACTAACAGCTATGTAAATATGATTCCAGGGGAAAGACAGAGTGATCACATGACCTCACTCCTTTTTCTGACTCAATATCATGGAATGGATTATTGTATATGTTAAGAGTATGTGATAAAATATTTGTCAGGGGCCTCGGAGATAGCATGGAGGTAAGGCGTTTGCCTTTCATGCAAAAGGTCATCAGTTCGAATCCCGGTGCCCCATATGGTCCCCCGTGCGTGCCAGGAGCAATTTCTGAGCATGGAGCCAGGAGTGACCCCTGAGCACTGCCGGGTGTGACCCAAAAACCAAAAAAAAAATATTTGTCAGACAAAACACTGATATACATATGGTCTATTGATTTTATTTTATAGAATCTCTTATAATACATGTATTTAAGTATTATTAGCAATTAGGCAGAATTCATTAAATAGTAGCATAGAGTAATATGGTCTATAGTGGCCCTCTCTATATTTACAGCAAATGCAATTTAGTGTCAGAGAACAACATTTGAATAAACAGTGTCTAAGTACAGGAAAGCTGATATTAGCTGTCTTTTACATAACAATAAAATCAAGCAGATTATTTCATTTTGCAATAAGCCAATGTGTTTCCTCGTTTACTCAGAAGAATAAAACAAAAGAGATCATCTAAGACTTTTACAGTTAGCTTTCTGCCCTACAGCTGAAACTTCCAGCCATGCATTTTGATGCAAAACTTGTTCTCTTTCTAACTTAACACAGCCACTGTCTGAAGCTACACTTTTACATTCTGGAAGTCCAAATACAACTGAATATTTTATGGCTACACATCACATCACTTATTAAATAAACAAATAACAAATAATTTTTAAAAGGACTGGAGAGAGTATTGTGAGTAGGGTGATTATCTTCTATCCAATCAAAGCTGGGTTTGATCCCAGGCACCTACCAGGAGTGAACTCTATCAGGAGTGATTCCTAAAGCACAGAGGCCACTGGGTGTGACCCTAACCTCCAAAAAAAAAAAAAAAAACCATAGTAAATTAATAAAAATAACAAATCTATTTTGTAAATGATAGCACACAATATTGAAAATCCAGAAGGGTAAAATGGAGCCCATCTTTCTCAAACCACTGAATTCTCTTTTTGTTTTCCTCTTAAGTACAGAGCAGTATCAAACTTTACTCAGGAAATAGATTTCATCAGTCTCCCATTACATTCCTGCTATGCATTTATCTGCATTTGAAATATGAATCACCAGCTGGGTAAAAATGATGCTAATCATTTGATTGAATCTTTTTAAAAGGATGCTAAAAGTTATGAGGTTTATAAAATGTTATACATATTAAAATTTTGAGGTTTACAAAATGTTCCTTTGGAAACAATTGAATCTATTTTATTTTAATATAATATTCAAGGTTCTCTTATTTCAATAGAAGCTTAATGCTGCCACAAGGTTCTTCTGTTAAATGAAATAGCTATATTGAAGGAACACACCACAGATGTCTTACAATGAACACTGCAGGTGGATTATAGCAGGTGTTAGCTGACTTGTTTGCCTACCACCTTTTAAAAAATAACAAATACCATATTAGAGGTTGGATTAAGGTATTTTTTGTCTTGTTTGTTTCAAAAGTATTTGTGTTGATTGTAGTTATAGATTCTTTTCTCTTAGTAGAGAGCAAAAATATTCCCTGATGCAGACCTGAAAAAAAAAAACAAAACAAGAAAGAAATAGTGGGTTTGAGCTGCTTTACTTAAATAGGAGAAAGCATTCTCTATTCTCAACTGTCTCTTCCCTTTTCTAGCATATCAAATATTTATTTCATAAAAATCTATCCCTTCCAGGTTTTTTATCGTACCCATCAATAATAGAAAAACCTTTGTGTACAGCAGACGCTAAAAACAATGACCTCTCTTCCCTGTCCCCACCCTTCATCATAGGCTTATGTAGGAGGAGCTAAACTTATTTATACAAGCCTTAATGCCAATGTGAACGATATAAAAATCTCAATTTTTCAAAAGCTTGTCTAACAGCTCCCTAGAACATAGGCATGAAACCAGAAGTAGAGGTAGGCAGGCTTCAAAACCTTTAAAGCCATATGTCACTGTAGCAGAGGAAGCCTTAATTCACTTTATCACCCATTTATTGTCTTCTGCACACAATTCTTGACTATATAATAAGATGTTGCTCTTTTAATCAATGTCTTGTTACATAAAACATAAATTCTATGATTCATTAGTTAGCATTTGGAAATCAGGTATTAATAAGATCAGATAACAGAAATGATGACCAGAAGCAGATATACAGACAGAAACAGAAAAAAAAAATGATGTTGAAAACATGGCATTAGGCTATTGGATACAAGACTCAAAAGGACCCAATGAATACACTGAACAACAAATTGTAATTTATTTATATTCATAGTGATCCTCAGTAAACAAAGTATTTATGCTTCAAAATCAAGGAGATTGCTATCATTATTAAGCATATTATTCGGTGATGTTAGAAAGATATATGGTTTTCTTTCCCAATTGGGGTGGGAAATGGCCATAGTTACAAAGCTCCAATGAATGATTTTAAAAGTTGTTTTCTTAAAATGTCTCCTTTTATGATAATTTAAAATGAGTAGAGCAGTAAAATAATCAATATTCTCTTACTTTTGCTAACTCTTTGTCACCTTCCACATTTTTTAAATATTTTTGATTCAAATGGCAGATTTCATATTATGCATTAACTAAAGCAATTGATAAAAACCCTTATATAAAGTATGAAATAAACTATAACATGTTAGTAGCTATAGACTTGATTCAATTCCTGCAAATACTAAGTACTAACATATTTCCACTTTAATGTGATTTCTTATACTTATCGATTGAAAAGTTGTAATAAGGCTCAACGCTTACCTTCCATACCTATGGGAACCATGCACATTGTGTCATCATCAAAGCATGAGAAAGAGAAGCAACTTCAAGACTTTGTCCAAAGGCATCACAACCGACTGGATGAATGGCAGCCACAGGTGAGCGAGTAATTGTTTTTAAGATCAACCCCAACTTCCAGCTTCATGTGTGAAATTTAACTAACGTGACTTATCCTTATAACATGTGGCATCTTAGTTTTGTTTGTTTGTTTTATTTTTCCTGTCCTTATTATGACCTTTTAATTTCTCTTACCAGGGCTATACTAGAGGTGAAAATTGAAGAAAATGTGGAGAATTTTTCAGAAACGACTATGCAAATTAGATTTGTCTAAATTTATTTATTCAGCAGTGTGTAGAGAATTTATTTCTTTTCTAAAGAGCACATATATACTCATGGAGATCAGCCAGTGGACAAGGTCAAAATTAGACCATTATTCTTTATTACTCCAAAAGCTAGACTCTTTTTATTAGGATTATGCCCTAATTACCTAGGGTACATTTTTATTTTTTTGGTTTTTGGGTCACACCTGGTGATGCTCATGGGTTACTCCTGGCTATGCTCTCAGAAATTGCTCCTGGTGTGGGGGATCATATGGGACTCCGGAAATCAAACTGAGGTCAGTCCTGGGTCAGCCACTTGCAAGGTTAATGCCCTACTACTCGGTACATTTTTAAGGTAAATAATAATAATAATAATTTTTAAAGAGTAGTAGGCTGCTATTAAAGAATTTCAAAGTCATGTCTATGTTAAAGATACTCAATAAAGCATCAACGTCAATGTAGGTAGCCATGATAATTTCAAGTCAGATAAGTGCCATGAAGAAATACTGTTTTAATCTCTGAAGTAAGAAAGCTATTTAGATCCTGTTTGTTTAAAAGTGTGTACCCAATTTCAGCATTTTTAATTTTTGTAGCATGTGAGCCTCAAATGAAACTTGAAGAGGTCAGGGTATACGTCCAAATGTGTTGATCTTTATGTAGATGTCAGAAAATAAAATGATCTTCCAGTAGAAAAATTCTCCTATCAACCACAAGCTAAGACTCATAGGCAGCACACTTGATCATTTTTATTCCTGGGAATTAAGAAAATTAGCTTTAATTTAATTTTTGTTGCTTTGCTTTTGTTTGGGGGACATTGCTCAGGGGTTACTCCTGATTATACACTCAGGAATCACTTCCGGGTGTCTTTAGGGAAATTATGTGGATGACGGCAAACACACTTGCAAGGCAAGTGTACTATGTCTGTCCATATAAGCTTTAATTTATAACCCTGGTTTTATTTTCCTATCCCTTCTATCTTGCAAGTGATCTTCTTTAAAGTCAGCTACCACCTGTGTTCACCAGATTCTCTTTTAGTCAATTATTTTGTTATCTCTTCAGGAAGAAACTAAATCACTTGGAAGCACACTTTTCAAAGATTCCTAGACTTCCCCTCACCCGCACACATGAAGAATATCAGATTTCTAAGCTTAGAGCTTGTAAATGTAGGTTTGATAACACATAGGTCAGAAACAAGGTCATTGCATCCTCTGGTTCTTTAAATACAGTTATAGGTAAAGTGTGCAATATCTTAACTTTATAACTCTTTATAGCTTTGTGAGGACTTTTGGCATATGCTGAATTGATATTATCTTTATTGTAGATTCTATGTAATTTTTGCTTCTTATAGAAGCCAGAGTTGACTCTTTGGTAGTAATAGTACCGTCACAAAGTCTTAATTTACTTTTTGTGCCTTTAAGATTGGATTTTTTTTCCACTTTAAGGTAGAGATTTTAGTGATACACGGAGTAATAGCTTTGTGCCATCAGTCCTGTTTCTTTCTTCATTTTAAGAACTTTATGTTTTGTGAAAATTGAAACAGCTTTATGATTTATTGCTTTAGATGTAAACAAAGACATTCTACACTTTATAAATAGAAATCAGCTCCAATCAGTTCAAAACATACAAGAACTGTCACCATTTCCCTCTGTAAAAAATAATCTTAGCAACTTAAATGCTACCCAGGACTTCTTTCCCTTAACTGAACCTGTTATTGTTGTAGTCAAGGAAAAAGTTTTAATGATTATGTTTACCTCACCGTGTACAACTACTTAGTGTTGAGGTGGTCAGTGATCACATACTTTCTTCTGTGACTGTTCCGTGCTTGGATTATGGACAAAACTCAGCAACTAATTCTCTTATATCAACTATATGGGTTCAGAGAAAGTCTTGAGATTATGTAATAATTTGTTATATAAGAATCTTTATTGCCTAAAACTGTCTAGGATATAATATATTTATTACATTGATAAATAAAGTTTACTCTTAGGTAATAAATGGTACCTTTGTGGCTCACATCTTACAGATGCTTAAAAATATACTATGAGGCAAGTTTAGTTTATAACTTTGGTCATAACTGACACTACAATGCAAATTTATTTATTTATTTATGTTTTGTTTTGGGGCCACACCCCCTGATGCTCAGGGGTTACTCCTGGCTATGCACTCAGAAATCGCTTTTGGGGGGACTATATGGGATGCCTGAGGATCGAACTGTCCTAGGCTAGCGCTTGCAAGGCAGACGTCTTACCTCTAGTGTCACCACTCTGGTCCTACAATGCAAATTTATTATAAGAAAATAAAGGTCCATTTGAAACCAAGTTTTGTAGGAAAAAAAGTGTCATCTTATACCTTAATGTCTATTTGGGGTAATTAGAGGGAGATGACAACTCATTTTAGATAAGAGCATTCTATATGAAACTTAAAGAAGAGAACTGTTTAAAAAATAGATTCTAGAAAACCTATATTTCTATTTTTCTAGAAAACTTAAGATTAGAATGAACTTAAAAGATAGGTTCTAGAAAATATCTAAAGTTAGTTCTAATTTTAAATTTTAATTTTGTGCAAAATTTTTTTGGGAGGGGATGTTAACCAACATCTGGCAATGCCGACTAGATCAAGTGGTGCTGGGGTGGGAATTCTTAGTGGCATGCAAGGCAAACACTTCAACCATAGTATTATGGAATTCCATAATCATTTAAATTTGAATAAAAGCAATATATAAAGATGTTTTTTATAATTATACATGTAACGCAGGACTGGAGAAATGGTGTAAAGGCATAATATAACTTGCATGTGGTCAACCAGATTCAATCCCTAGTGTTACATGGTTCTCTGAATATCACCAAGTCCAACCCCAGAGGCCCTCTGAATGTGTTCAGGGTAATGCCTACCATTGCAGACCAGATCAGCAATGCACCCTCATGTCCTCACAGTGAACCAACCACCAAATGGGTTGAGTATTACCATGAGTGCTTCTCCATCTATCTATCTATCTATCTATCTATCTATCTATCTATCTATCTATCTATCTATCTATCTATCTCCTGAGCAATGCCTGGAAAAACGCATTCCAGAAAATATCAAATTATGCAATTTATTATAAATATGGTAGTTAAATAGATGTCTGAAATATAAATTCAATTTCCTATTGAAAAAGTAATTAGTAAAGGTATTCAAAAACTACTCAGCTGTTAGTTAGCTACCTTACTTTGGAAATAATACTCAAAAATCATCTAATATTCAATGTAGATTTTTTTCTCTTCTTCACTGATTTTTGGAGGAAGTGTCATAGAATATAGCAAAGGGAAAAGGGGCAAGAAAGCCCAGGAGAAACAAAGCCTCAGTGCCCTTCAAGGCCAATAGAAATGATTCAAATACAGCGTGGACACCACTTGGAAATAGCGAGCTAACTATCTAGCTCCATTTTATACTCTGTTGGTGGTGCCCATCTTTCAGCATTGGAAAATAGTACAATGCATGATATGTAATTACAGTTTGCATACCTCCTGCTCTCTTCTTCCATTAATATCCACTAATTCACTGGCCAGACCTGGGAAGCAAATATAAATCTGATCTTCGTCTGCATATCTAATTTCTTATTCTCCAGTTTTAATGGTGCAGAAAGTATGCTGGACTGAAAAATGAAAATTTGGCCAGGTAAATCCATAATGTCTGCACCTTCCACTCTATGGTTTTGGTTTTTGCATTTTTTTGGTAATCAAGAATTAGAATAATGGTAGGAATGATTTGTTTGCTAATATTAGTATCAGAAATCAGTAGATACCCTTCAATTTTCAATGTGTGACAAAATCTTTCCTCTAGGAATGCCTTCCACAGGATGCACTTATTAGAAAAGACTGGAATAAAAGAGGGAACCCAATAATTATCTTACCCACTAGGACATAATGAAGTATCTATCTTAGTGGTTGTAGAGTGGGCAGAGTGATAGTCAGCCTTAAGACGTGGTTGACTCTGGTTCCATCTCCAGCACCCCCTCCCTCCAGAAAAAAAGAAAAGAAAATGAAGCAGCTAAGTTCAATCTATCATTCATACTTCTTCCTTCCCTCCCTCCCTCCCTCCCTTCCTCCCTCTTTTCCTTTCCTCCCTCCCTCCCTCCCTCCCTCCCTCCCTCCCTTTCTTTCTTTCTTCCTTCCTTCCTCCCTCCCTCCCTTCCATCCTTCCTTCCTTCTTTCCTTCTTTCCTTTTATTATAGTCTCGCAGGCCAAATGCACTAAAAAAAAAAGACAGAAATATGTACAAAGGCTGCAAACTGATATATTGTAAATCATATTTGTCAAGGGAAACAATATACATTTGGTAATTCTTATGAGAGTTCAGATTTAATTTATAATAAATAATACGTGTAAGCAAGCCAAGATCTGCTGCAAATTGTTCTTATCACTCCATTCCACAATTTCTTCATTCTGAAAAAAAAAAAAAATGACTACATAATCTGTCCCTAACTCCAGCCTTCAAAAGCCTTTCATTGCCATCTGTGGTTTTTTTTTTATGTCAAGTGGAAGGTGCCACCTTCTGGCCAAGTGATGAAGCACTGTCATTTTCATTCTGTCACTTTTCATTGCTCAACTCCCAAGTGCCATCGTATTTGTGTAATTGTTCTGTATTTTTAAACCTATACAATCACTTAAAACCATAACTTAGAGCTACAAAATACCTTTTCTATATTTTAAGTATTTCCTTAACGTCTTTCTTATAATGCGTCTTAGATCTCTTCTTTCTTGTATGACAATTCTCTCATTCTTGTGCACAAAGAATACAGAGCTAGTGTGCTCGCTTCAGCAGCAAATATACTAAAATTGGAACGATACAGAGAAGATATGCATGACCCCTGAGCAAGGATGACATGCAAATTCGTGAAGCGTTTCATATTAAAAAAAAAGAATACAGAGCTAATAAACTGATTCAAACTTTTTGTACCACTTTAAATAAACTTTATGCCCTCAATATTGCAAGACATATCCCATAATTTTATTTCCTGAATTAAGCATGCTCTCTGTTTTCCCATTTGAATGTAAGTAATGCTATATTTGATATATTTATGTAACCAATATATTTATAAAGTATATACTATAATACTTATGTATCCTCTAAAGTGATGGCTAATCTTTTTGAACCCGAGTGCCCAAACTGCCACACAAAACCAAAGGATTTCCTCAAAGTGCCAGCACGTCCTCCCAATGGCCAGTCAGTCCCTGTTGCCAGGTGAGCTGCAAAGCAGACACTGGCACACTCGCCTCCCACTGTGCTGCATATCTTAATCTCGAACCTTCCCTCATGCCAGGCCTTCACGTGCTCCCTCTGGCACCTGTGCCATAGGTTCGCCATCGAGGCTCTAGGTCTTTCTGGTGTAATAGTTTCTAATTAATAATCAATTATTATCCTGTAGTTCAGGATCTCTTTAATCTGATACAGTCTTTTTGTTCTTATTTTCTCCTCTTCATTATTCTTCCACTGAGCTATTCCTGCTCCTTAAATATGTCCTTTAAGTTGCTTTGAATTCCTTTATTCCTGTCAGAGTGCCTCGAGTAGCCTCCACTATTTCTCCATTCATTTAAGGATGAATATCATTCTTAATATATCATTTTATATCATTCCTGTATAAAATTACTCATGCTTCTCTACTTTTGAAAATATGTTCCTTGCAGTTCCCTTGTTCTTCATGCATATCTTTCTTAAAACAAGCTTTACTTTGTACCTAGAATTGTAGTTATTTGTATAATTGTCTCTTGAAGTGTCACGTTAATAGATTTTCACCTATTTTGAAAGAAAATACCTTTTAAAATTTATCTCCCCTCCCTAAAATTTATCTTTATATTTACAGTAATGGCTGGACATTTTATTTAATAATTTATTAATATGTAATATATTAATAACTATTCATTAATGATAATTAACATTGATTTAATTCATAATGATTTATTATTAAAATGATGAACTTAAGGAATAAATTTCTGCATAATTCTTCACAATTGGCTGTAAAACAAACATTTTTGAGTTCATTGAGTTGATTGACTGACTCTACACAGATTATATATAGTACATCTTCCCATATTATTGCAGATTCAAATGCCCTTATACTTGAATCAAAGAGTGTTGCTTTTGTAGGAATATAAAGACTATATTTAGATTACATTTTTCATCGTCATAGTCTTAGTATCAAATGAGTGGCTTTTATAAAATTGCATGCCTGTTAAAAATGAATTCTAATAATAGCACTCTATTCTTTGTAGCGTTCATGTGGACACACATAAAATATGAAATAGTATAATCTGACAATTCCCACTATGGTTGTTCAGCAGTAGATGTAGAGCAAATAAATCTGGCTGAATTTTCGAATTGAAACGACATATATGGGTACAACTATTTAATATAGCATGTGTACTCATTTCTTCATTCAGATATAATATCTTTAATACATCATTATAGTGTAGGCTATTTGAGATTTCAACTATACAGAACTTACAGGAACAGATGTATTAGAAAATATTGGTATTCATTTCAACACTTATGAATTGCCATGATCTATAATTTATGACATCCAAAGACCCTTGTTTAACAAGAAACTTTTTTATTCACCATACTTGAATTATTTTATTTTATTACTCTTGCAAGAAAGATTTCTTTTCTCTGTTGGTGACACATTTCTTTTCTGAAAGGGATAATGCATAATATATTTCCATTTTGACCTTGTGTCTGTAGCATTGTAAATGAGACACTAAATAAATTGCTTATGATGAACTAGTTTAGACTTTCAGTGAAGGAAATTGTCGTTTTTTTCCCCCTTTGTACTTTCCACCAACAGGCTTGAATCAGTCTTCAACACAATGGATTTCTTCTAAAAGCTTGAATTATCTATCCAAGTCATTTTCTGTCTCATTTTTTTTTTGCGAAGCTGATATCACATTATCTGAGAGAGCATCATTCTTTATTTAGTAAATAAACCTGGGCAGTGCCAGCTTTTGGAGAGACATCAGAACAGTTAGGTGCAGGGTACCCTGTTCTGCTGGGATCTCAGGATAGTTACTGATCTCGGTTAATTAGTTAATAGTTATTGCTTCAAGTTTCTTATTTTTCCCTGGAGATCGGGACCAATGCTTATCATCTTTGTTCCTGAGCATGACAGTGCTGTTGAGGGTTGGGGTAATAAGAAAGTTTGTCCACAGAGAATCTATCTGTTCTTGAAAAGGGAGGACAGACATACATGTGAGAGTGGAAGAAATATCTTGCCACATCACATCCCTGTCTACATTTCAGCCATCATTTCTATTCACATCCAAAGAGATAGAAAGGCTAGTATAAATTCAGGTGTGCCCCCTTAACTGGTTTTCATCAGAGAAAACACTTATATGTGTCATTTCATATAAGTATACTATTTGATCTCTGCCTAACAAAAATTCTTTAAATCCAGGAACTATATGAATAACCACCTAGAAATTAGTGTGCAAGCTTATCAGAAGAAGTCAAGGGCTTCCTGGTATCCTCAGCGAGTATTTCTCAGGGACTCTTCCCTGAAATGCTCAGGGTGGAATTCTGTATCTTGAACCAGTACCATTATGAACCTCTGAGCTCAAATTCTATACCACATCTATTTAAAACTAATTTTTCCTCTTACTCATGACACAAGTGTACTGTGTGTATGTTCACTTTCAAACTCAGAGCCTCATATGTACTCTAACATTGACTTCATCTTCAGAAAAACTTCAGTGTTACATTTTGAAATCTAATTCCAGATTACAGTACTTTCAACAGTGTTCTGACTTTACAGGAAGTTCCCTAACATCTTCTGTGCTCCTTGATTTAATCTTATCACACCTTTTGTCTCCTGATAATATTCTTGATCTGAATCTGCTTCTTTCCTCTGTCCTAAATTTCGTAGGCTCAAGTAAAATTCAGTTAATTGCATTTGAACTTTTTTCCACTTTGTGCATTCCCAGCATTCATGTTAGTATGCTTTCATCAGTACTCATTTACTTCACTGGATTCAGCCTTCAAATGAAGTCATGGGGGTTCTTGACACCTGAGAATTTTAATACATACCTGGCAAGTGAATTGGTTTGTCCATGGCCATTGCTTCACAATGATCTAGCAGTATTTGCCATTCAAGGAGGTCGTACTGAAATAATACAGTGTAATAGGGTATGAAGTTAGTAGTTTTTCTAGTTTGGCATGCATTTGAGGCTGCTTTCTATGTATTCTCTTAAAGAATGTAGATTTCCTGGGAGACATAGAGTTTCTTTCTTTTTTTTTTTTGCCTTTGTTTTCCTGAAAAGGGACAATAAAGCAAATAAATTTGGGATCCGATGGATCTTTCTTTTTCTCAGTGAATCCTCAAAAATATCTGGTCAAAACCACTAATATTGATAACTATTAGTTTAAATATTCACAGACTTTCAGGAAGCTAGGTTTATCCAAGATTGGAATGCCATTAAATACAAAATTATGGGCTTGCTCTTCAATCACATGTTCTGTCTTGAACATGTGTCGCACTTGATGGTTTCTGTGTACCACTGCTTGCTTGCTTTTTCTACTCTGGGGAAGCCTGTGTTCTATCTTGAAGATGTAGTCTCTCTTTCTTGCCCTCCTCAAATCTTTATAAAAATGTTGCAGTAAAAAGTATTTAAACTATGAATATGAAGTTAAGGACTGGAATATAGAGGGCCTATATATAGGAAAGCCTCCTGAAATCAAAATTTTACTTCCTTTGTGGTTTATTTGCTGTCATTTCTACTCTTAGGGTGCATTTGAAGTAAGCCACAGCTTTTTGTAGTAAAAGATAATTGCATAGCTCTCTTATTTTCATTATGCTTTCTTCTCCAAATCTTGTTAAATTTTCCATTATTATGCCTGATTTGATAAATTCCAAAACTACCCTGAATGCTGACTTTAACTTTTACATATTAAAGGAATGAGGGTCTTAAATGAAAAGGATTAAATGATAACAAAATATGGCACTTAGAATGTGGCACTCTTAGAGATGTGCCAACCTATTTAACCCTAATGAACTAAATGATAACAAAGTATAGCACTTAGAGCATGGCACTATTAGAGGTCTTAGAGATGTACCAACCTTTTTAATCCTTATGATAATCCTAGGATGGTCATCTATCCTGTTTCATAGTTGGGAAAATGGAGATACCCTATTAACTTGCTAAGTGTGAAAGTAGGAAATGTGATTTCTGTCCACTCATTGTCAGGTTCCAGCCGCCTTGATCTTTTACTAACCCGTATTGCTCGTCTGCCAAGGTCACAGAAACAAGGTAGAAATTGAGCTCAATCTATAATGTAAGATTGATTTTCAGCTCCAAGTTATTTGAACTTCTTTGCTATCCTGCTTTCAGCTTGGATTCCGTGTGGGAGAAATTGTGAAATTAATGTCTAATGGAATTTTTTTTCTTTTTTGAGAAGCTCTGTCTATATCAGGACTATTTGGAGGGTGAAGTGATTGCTTTTGAAAGCAAGAAGGAGGCATGTTTAAGGACACTTTGAAGAAGACTGAGGCGGGGCCGGGTAGTACAGTGAGTAAGGTACTTCAACAAACAAAGTAACTGACTACAAAGGACTGAAGCAGCAGATGTGGTAGTTCAGATCTGGCATCAAGATCCCAGTGTTAGTGTTTATGAGCCAAAGATCTTCATATCTTGAAGTTTCTTTATTGTTTGTGAGAAGACCTCATATATGTGAACTTTTTAGTCTTTGTTCCGATTTAATCCCCTAGCCCAGTGAAAATAAGGAAACCAACCCGAAGATTTGCAAAGATCATTTCAAAGTGTAGAGATCGCAAATGTTAGTCACGGCAGGCTGTCACAAGTTTAAGTACTTACATTATTTTTTTTTAAATATTAACATGAAGTTTCTGGTGCAGAGCAGATTATTATTAAATTATTACAAATAATTTTAACGACTCCCTTCTTTTTCCAATCCCTACTCCTGAGACAGTGAGGGAAATGAATCAAAACGGATCTTATAAGACATATGTTTAAGTTTGTACTGCTATCAAGTAACTCTGGGGGAAATTAATTTGCACACAGTTATATAAAAAATGATATCCCTAACTTCTCCCTGTCACCTCCATCCTAACCCCCTCCTTGTGCACACACATTCTTATATTTAGAAAGGGTCTTGGATTTTCTTATTCTTACCCTTTGGAATATAAATAAGTCTTTCTGAATGAAGATAAATTAGCTCATACAGCCAGTGTGCTCATACAGCCAGATCACATTCTTCCCTGAAAGGAAACTGTGCTTTTGCAAGGAGGTCAATCTCTCCAGAGATCAATCTTTTTAGATGCTCTTTAACTGATAACTATTCAAAAATTCCATCATCTTGTATTCAAGTTCCCAGAAGTTAGTAATATTTTATCAAAAAGGTATTCATGGCATAGAAAGTTAAAAAACATTTTTATATCCCCATGCAAAACTGAGACCCAATTAGAGGAGATTACCCCTACCTTCTAGTGCAATGAATCTGTGATGATTGGATCATCTGTCAGAAAACTATACGGAGTCTCATATCTGTAGAAAGGCAGATTTCTGATATGTACCACATCTCATGAAACCAAAATCTCTGGGGCTGTGGTTTGGAATCTACATTTTGCCTTATTTCTCATGCCATCTTAATGCAATACAAATAGTATCTCCTTATTCTTTCCTTAAGGATCTGTCATATTTTCTGCCACCAGAGATATTTCATCTTTGGCAGTTTTTGCTTCCTCAGTCTGTGATTTGGTGGGCATTTCAAACTTGGAAATAAAACAGACTTCTGTAGTAGTCTGAATGTCACATCAAACTGGATACGATTATTATCAAGCTTTTTTGGGTGTTTTATGATTTCTTGAAAATTAAAAATGAGATGGTAATGGTAAAATGTGCTAGTGAATAATGACTTCTTAAAGCAACGGACAAAACTTAAACAAAATTTTTATAGTTTTGTTTCCTTCCTTGAGGTAACATTGCATTATAATGTTTAAATTTCAGGTATACATATTTGAAAATAAATATTTGTCTATATAAAATTTGGTAGTAAAATGTCAAGTCTCACTTCCATCATTCTTTTTGTAGTATAAATTGAAGTCAAGAGAACATGTTACTTTCCTTTTTGTTCTTGGCAATTTAGGTACTTATTCAAGGCCCTTTGTAATTTGAGACACCTTAGGAGTTTTATTCCTTTATTAAAATCTTTGGGATTTTAATAAAGATTACATTTAATTGTAATTTTTATTTAGGTAAAATTGCTTATAAACAATGAGTTTTTAATCCTTTTACTAATTTTTCTGACTTAGAACTAGGTAATTTTCAATATATAGAATGAGAAGTATAAACTGACCCAGTCAATCCTTATAATCATAAAGTTAAGGCAAGAATAATAAAATTTGGGGCCCGGGAGATAGCATGGAGGTAAAGCGTTTGCCTTTCATGCAAAAGGTCATCGGTTCGAATCCCGGTGCCCCATATGGTCCCCCGTGCCTGCCAGGAGCAATTTCTGAGCATGGAGCCAGGAGTAACCCCTGAGCACTGCCGGGTGTGACCCAAAAACCAAAAAAAAAAAAAAAAAAAAAAAGAATAATAAAATTTTAAAAAGGAGATAAACAGAGCTATGTTGTGTGGAATAATGGGACCCAATATTTTTCTGTACTTCTTTTTTTTTCATAAAACGAATTCTGTTAAGAAATTCTAATAAAGGGATGAGAAAGAGAGAGAGAAGAGAGGGGTGAGGAAAGACAGAGGAGAGAGAGAGAGAAACAAGCTCAAGAGATAACATGGGCTTTACCAAGGGTGAACAGAGACACAGAGACAGAAATCTACTATTCTAACATATCACTTTGCTGTAATTATGTTAAATTATGTATTGACTGGTTTTTAGTGTGGAAGTAAAAGGAAAGGGTGGCTAGTGAAATTTTCTTTCTTTGTATTTGGCCAGACCCAGCAGTACGCAAGCACTACTCAATCCTTGCTTGCTGCTCTTGGTAATGTTCTGGGAACCATGTGGTGCCAGAGATCAAATCTGGGCCTACCGCATACCAGGCAAACATTCCAGACTATAGACTTCTTTCTCAGGCCCCATTATGTAACTCTGTTTCAGTTTTTCTTTCTCTGTTTCTTGCTGTGTGTTCTTCTAGTTATGAATGAATTCTATTATTATCCAGTAATTACCAGAGGTGATTTCAGTGTCTGGTATCGGCTTTTGTATTGCTGTAAAACGTTGTGTTTTAATGTCCTTATTGATGTTTTTCTATTCAAAATGCAGTCGAGAAATTTTTGTCTCCTAGAATGTTGTATTTACAATTTTAGTTTATGGATGTGACTAGGAACAAGTCATTATACAATATCACTGCATAGCAGAATTTATTTTTGAACTAATTTCAAAGGTTATGATTCAAAATAATATAAGTTTAGTTATAAAATTATACATAATAGAGTATTGCTGTCTAGGCTCAATCTATTTTGCTACATCATGATCAGGTTTATCTCTGGGTAACAGTCACTAAAAGAAATGACATATACTAGCAATTGATATAAAGCTTCAGAAATATCTGATAATATCTGACAGGTAGTAGAGAAATAGTCACATTAAGAATTCAGAATAGATTTGTGGCAGTGTTTCAATGGTGTAAGAGATGAGTAATACATTCGGGGAATATCTGTTTTTCCTGCCAATCATCAACACTCTATTGAGGATCTATGAAATGTTAAACATTATGCAAGGTGCTACAGATAAAAAATGAGTTTGGGAATTTACAACCTATTGAGATAGACACAAATGCTAACTATAAAACAGGGTGATATATCCCTTTTTATAGGGAGCTAAACATTTTATAGAGGTTTCTGGTATAAATATGGCTGTATGGATTTAGCATCTTCTCATACTTTTTACTAGATAGTTTTAAGAGCATCTAGAAAAAAGAAAACAAAACAAAAATTCAAACACAAATCCAATCCAATTAGAAGGTATATACATTTATAGATTGAAGAATCCTCAAAGCTATTAAACTAATATGAGAATTCTATGAGATGAAAGGAAAAAAAAAAGCAAGAAGTTGAAGAGACCAGAGAGATTGACTAGTAGACAGACCAGTAGAGAGGTTGGTTGCCTGACTCACAACTGGCCTGGATTTGATCCTTGAAACTCTCTGGTTCTTGAACACTGCAGGACTAATCCTTGAACACAGAGCCAGAAGTAAGCCCTGAGCACCACTGGTGTGGATTTTAAACAAACAAACAAACAAAAACCAAATGGGATGTAAAAAGAATTGATAGATATGCACTTGCTGAAGAATTTACATTTGAGGGGCTGAAGTGATGGCGCAGCAGTAGGGAGTTTGCCTTGCATGCTGCTGATCCAGGAAGGACCATGGTTTGATCCCCCAGAGTCACATATTGTCCCCCAAGCCAGGAGCGATTCCTGAGCACATAGCCAGGAGTAACAGCTGAGCATTACTGGATGTTGTCCCCCCCAAAAAAGAATCGACATTTGAAAGAAAAGTTCGAGTTATTACATAGTTCTAGCTATTATTAACTTGAGAAAAGCAGGAGGCAATAGGAATCTTATGGATTTCCTTTGGTTCACAAAAGTAGATATGGCATACATAATAAAGTGTCTCAGACTCTCAGAAGTTTTTGTAGCGATAATAGGTTTATCATGGGGGAGTGTTTGAAAAAAGGACTTGCCCCAAATCTGACCCTTTTTACCTATCCTACCTATAAAAAATCTTTGGCAAAATAACTTTTCTTGGAAAACCTTACATGTTTTAGAAATAACTTACTTGTAAAGAGTTATAAACAAAACACTCAACAGAATAAAAGGGCATTCAATGTAAACAAGAAACTACATGAACATAAAACATACGTATTTTGCTAGAAAAAATTAGTACATGTAAATAATAAAAAGGAAACAACACTATCTTTTTAAATAAATTTTTGATAAGTTACGAGCAGAAGAAAACTCATTCAATGTGAGGAATAATATCTGGCAAATACATGTAGCTAAAATCATGCCTTTCATTATGTGTGGGATGAATCACACCTCTTTGTGCTTAAGGTTTATCTCAGAAGGTAAAATGGAGCAAGAAAAGTCTCTCAATGAATGTTGATGGACAGTACGTTATAGTCACATGTAAAAGAATGAAATATCTACTCTCTTACACTACACACAAACCTCAATCCAAAGAGCATTAATGACTTCAATTCAAAGCCTGAAGCTTTAATATTTCAAGAGGAAAGAATCGAAGGTTAAACTCCTAGTATTGGTCTTGCTGATGAATATTTAGATTTGATACCAAAAGCTAAAATAACAGAAACTTAAATAATCAAGTGGGGCTGCATGCAAACTAATAAACTTCTGCACAGTAAGGGAAATGACTTATAAAATGAAAAGACAGTTTACCAAGAGAGAGAAAACAGTTGAAAATAAGAATATTACATAGAATTAACACCCAAAGTATAAGGGAATCATTCAAAATAGTCATAAACAATTTTTAAAAATCTGATTTTTAAAAAATGATCAGAAAGGTAGTACTGGAATGGAGAATTATTTCAAATGGTTAATTTATATGCCTTACATGTGGAGGCTCATATTCAATGCCACGTTTCTTTCTTTTTTAAAATAATATTTTTATTTAAACACCTTGGTTACAAACATGATTGTGGTTGTGTTTCAATCATATAAGAGGTTACCCCCCCCCCCATCACCAGTGCAACATTCCCACGGCCAATGTCCCAAATATCTCTCCTCCCCACGCTACCCCACCTGTACTCTAGACAGGCTTTCTATTTCCCTCATATATTCTTATTGTTAGGATAGTTCACAATGTAGTTATTTCTCTAACTAAACTCATCACTCTTTGTGGTAAGGTTCAAGAAGTGGGCTGTAACTTCCAGCCCTCCTCCCTTTTGTCTCTAAAAATTATTGCAAGAATGTCTTTCATTTTTCTTAAAACCCATAGATGAGTGAAACCATTCTGTGTCTTTTTCTCTCTCTCTGACTTATTTCACTCAGCATAATAGATTCCATGTACATCAATGTATAGGAAAATCTCATGATTTCATCTCTCCTGACGGCTGCATAATATTCCATTGTGTATATGTACCACAGTTTCTTTAGCCATTCATCCATTGAAGGGCATCTTGGTTGTTTCCAGAGTCTTGCTATAGTAAATAGTGCTGCAATGAATATAGGTGTAAGGAAGGGGTTTTTGTATTGTATTTTTGTGTTCCTAGGGTATATTCCTAGGAGTCAATACCAGGTTTCTATGGCCCCTTAAGCACTACTTTGGGTAGCCCTTGAACACAAAGCTGAGATATCATGACACACCCATTAAACGGTTTATAGCTAAAACAAAAGTGTTACTGAGTATGAGGAGAAAGTATGTGTGCACTGCTGGTTTGAATATAATTAGTACATTCACTATGAAAAGTAGTTCCAATCAATGAACTTAAGTTGAATAGCTTCTATATAATTCTATATGCTGGGCACTATAAAAATGGGATGATATTCTAGTCTGTGGTTCTCTGTTGTATATTAGAACCACTTAAAGCTAAAAATTCTGATACCAGGCCACATACCACACAAATTAAAAATTCAGGATATAAGCATTTGGCACCAATCCTTCTTAAAGGTTTTCAATTCTGTTTACATATATTCAAATTTGAGAAGTTCATTGTACTACCACACCATTCTTTTCCTTTTAAGAAAGAAAGTAACATGTCTAAGAAGACTGAACTAAAAAGAAAAAAAATGACTTTTCAGGATAACCCCACTGAAGTATAATTTTTGTTTGGTTTTGTTTTATTTCCTTTTGGGGGTTATATTCAGTGGTTCACAGGACTTAATCCTAGTTTTGCATTCAGGAATATTTCTGGTGGATTTAGGGGACCTATGGGATGTCCAGAATCAGGAAAGGGTACCACTTGGAAATCTATGTGAGCCATCTACTTTGTAGAAATGTTTAGAAGGAGAACTGACCTTAAGCAAAGGGAAGACTTTGGAGTATGTTATTCACAAAAGCAAGGGGAGTTTTCTGTCTGAGTGTCTGGATTCTTCTTAAGAACTAAAGAATATTTAATTTTAATAATATTCCATAAAAATATTGTTTTTTACACTTGTTTTATTTTTTTTCTATGAAAGTCTCAGTTTATACCAACAAGTAGAATCTCTGAGTTCACCGCCACTTGCCAAACTTCAGCCCCTAAGGTAAGTGATTTTGAATTGTGCTATTTATGTCATGTTTACTTTTTTTTAGTAAAATCTTTATTTAAGCACTATGATTACAAGCATGATTGTAGTTGGGTTTCAGTCATAAACAGAATGTTTACTATTTGAAGGATAATTGTTATTAAGACCAAATGTCACCATGATTAATGTAACTCACAGCAGATATTTATATCTATATTTATAAAAACTATTAGTTTACAACTTCATATTGCTCAGAGTGCTTTTTATATATCCATTTAAAATAAAAGTGGTCCCACTAGGCCCACAGCCAACTTGCAAAACTCCCTCCAGCACCATTTATTAAGCTCACTTCATCCTTCCCCTTGCCCCATCCCCTTCTCCTCTGACTACTTTAAATTTGTGGTTAGATTCAAGGGTGAGATTTGGATTAGTTTTGTGTTTCCTCTTGCTTTTTTTTTTTATAACCCATATATGACTAAGATTGCCTGGTATTTATTTCTCTTTCTTTCTGTGAGTTATTTCATGGCCACAAATTGTAAATTTTTATCTTTTCTAATAATTGAATATCATTCCATTGTGTGTGAATGTGTGTGTCTGTATCCATGCAATGCTATATTTTCTTTTCTTTTTCTTTTTTTTGGTTTTTTGGGCCACACCCAGCAGTGCTCAGGGGTTACTTCTGGCTATGCGCTCAGAAGTCGCTCCTGGCCTGGGGGACCATATGGGAACCGGGGGATCGAACCGAGGTCCGTCCTAAGCTAGCTCAGGCAAGGCAGGCACCTAACCTCCAGCGCCACTGCCCGGCCCCGCAATGCTATATTTTCTTAATCCACTTAACCCATAAGAAACTTGGTTTGCCTCTTATCTTGACTGTAGTGAATAGTAAATAGTCTTTTCTCTTTCCATAAATACAGAAGTGCATATATCCTTTTCATATGAGTGTTTTTATATTCTTCAGACAGGTGCCTAGGAAGTAAGAAGTGATGTTTCATTTTAAAACTTTACTTTTTGTTTATTTCTTTTTATATTTCTCTTTGGGAATCATTCTGTGCTGAGTTTAGTTCTGGCTTTGTACTCAGTAGTCGTTCCTGGTGGTAGTTGGAGACTATGTTTGATTTTGATTCTGTGCATGGGAGGTGTCAAAATTACTGCACTATCTCTCTGACCATGTCTTAGTTTTCTTACTAGAGTAATATATTTTTATTAGGAAAAGACTTAGAAAATAAGATATGTATAAAAAATTAAGTTACCAATCTACTTCAGGCTCCAAGGTGATGACTTCTAAAAAAATTTTTTTTTTGTGGTTTTTGGGTCACACCCGGAAGTGCTCAGGGGTTACTCCTGGCTGCATGCTCAGAAATTGCTCCTGGCAGGCACGGGGGGCCATATGGGGCACCGGAATTCGAACCGATGACCTTTTACATGAAAGGCAAATGCCTTACCTCCATGCTATCTCCCAGGCCCCTTCTAAAAATATTTTAATATAAGTTTTATTAAATTTTAATCTATATTAATATAGATAATTTTCAATATACAGTATTTCAAAAATATTAATTTGGATTAATATAGTTGGAAGGTGAGTTGTTGAATAATTCTGTGTATTTATTTAGAAATCACTTATTGGGAGCCAGAGAGCTAGCATGGAAGTAAGGCATTTGTCTTGCATGAAGAAGGTTGGTGGTTGGAATCCCAGCATCCCATATGGTCCCTCGAGCATGCCAGGAGCAATTTCTGAGTAGAGAGCCAGGAGTAATCCCTGAGCGCTGCCGGGTGTGACCCAAAAAAACAAAACAAAACAAATAATAATAATAATATAATAATAAAAAGAAATCTCTTATTTTCTACATTGTTCCTTATTCTTCTGAAAATATTATGTTTAGGTTATATTCTTTAAAATTATTGAACACTTTAAATTTAGTGGGTATATTTTTGAATGCTTTGAGAATTTTCAGCTATATAAATCTCACATACTAAACTAAAAATTTCCTTACTTTAGCTATTTACATTTCTTAATGGCATGAATAAAACTCAACCAGCTTTTAACAAATAGATTGCTGATAAATTTGCAGCAGGCAGATAGACAAGAAAATCTTCCTTGGAATGGGAGGTGTCAAGAAGCAAAATATGGTCTTATTTTGAGCTTTCCTGTGTATCACATGGATGTAAGATTTCTTGACTGTCTATCTTAGTTAATTCTCAATAAGCTATATGGCACTGTACACTTTCCAAAGTCTGTTTCCTAAGCTTCTTTTTACAAATATTAGTGTTAAATTTAACCTCATATTTAAGGTTAGGAGAGAATTGATAATTATAAAAAGGAGACTAATTACTAAAATGTGTTCTTTATTATTCAAGGAAAATATGAAAACTCAGAAAACCAGGCCTTTAGATCAAGACTTGAAGCTTGACTCCCCAGCATCCAACAAATTGTCTGTCAGTAATAGAAGCTGGAAAAGAAATGCAGAAGGAACACACTCTGATAAAGAATATGTCTCAGAGACTAATATAATGAAGACGTCTATGTTGAAGAAAGTGAAATTTCAACAGCCGATGCACCCAGCAACTCAATTAGAAAATGTCAAATTGGCTAAGAGATACCAGGTGTCGTTTTCTTTCTTATTCACAAAGTGTATCGTGAGTCACTTGATCCATAAGTAGCAGAAAGTGTTTTCAGCTGAGTTTCATAGACCAAGCTCCACTTTTCTCCTCCTCCTTCTTTTTTCCCTCCTGTGTTCTTTCTTTGGAAAAAAAAACAAATTGTGACTATAAACAGATAATCAGATTATGATCATCTTTTCCCTGCCTGGATGGGAAAAGGATTTTTAATTTGTATTTTAGTGATAAGATAAACATGTAATGTTGAGGATTTTTCATCTAATATTTTAAAGAAAAAAAATGTAGACATATTTAGTATAGATATTTATTTCTGTAATTTTAAATTCTGAGATTTTTTAAATTCTTTATTTTTAATTTTTAATTAATATTTTAATGCATTAATTGTTGATAATGTAACTAAGTACTCAGAAACTACAATCTCAGTATCTAGATGAGTTGTTATTTGTTGCTATTGTTTTTTTGTTTTAAAACATACCTGGAGGTGCTTAGAATTTATTTCTTACTCTGTACTTAGAGATTACTCCTGGCAGGGATTGGGGCCATATGGCTGCCAGGGATAGAACCCAGGTTGACCTCTTGCAAGGTAATGGTGCTGCCTATTGTACTGTATATTTGACTTCGAATTTGATACTTTTTGAAGAACAACTGTATATTTCACAATATTGATTTTGAGAATATGGCTTCAGATTAAATTAATAACAGTAGCATTCCTTGCAACTTAGTGAGCATTTGTCCTGTCTAGATTCAGTGCTAAATGATGACATAAATTGTCTTACAACTATTTAAATTTTGTATAGGCCAAAATTTATTTTCTGGATTATTTTGTTGGCCAAATTTAATTTTAGGTCCTTTTTAGTGTTATTCAAAATTAAATATTTGCCCTTAAAATGTGAATGTGAGCCCATCTGGAAAATAATAAATGAGTTAACATTGACTCTGAAAGGAATCAACTAATTTAATCAGCAATTACCTTCTGAAGTTCTGTCCTTTGTGAGATAGTGTGTTCAACATTACGCAACACAAGATATTCTAGGCTCAGTTCATTCAAATGGATTTATCCTGAATAATAGATTACAGAAATATTTTACCCTTTCTTTTGTGATATTTTTGGCAACAGTGTATAGACTCTTTTAGAAAATCTTTTGTGATGGAGACTCCTTACCTCCCAAAGCAGTGTTTTCTCATTCTAATTTGGGTAACTCATTATCCTGATATATTTCAAATCTAGTTTCCAATACTTTTACAGTCTGGGTCTTACAACTTTCTAAATCTGACTGTAATTTTTAGGATATTATTTGAATTATGTGCTGTATTTGATTGTAAAATCTATGTTCAGCAGTTATTCATTCAAAATACTACCACTTGTAGCCCTACCCCTTTTAACCCTATTTTTACTTATAAACTGTGCAATTTCAATATTTGAACTATTCTTGCTTATGTTACGAACAGGTTGTATGCTCCAAAAACATACACATGATACAAAGTCGAAGTATGCTCATGTCTTAGAATAATACATTTTAGTCTTTAAATATAGATTCACTTACATTCAAAAATATAGACAATCACCTATTGCGTACTATTCTATATAGTAGCAACTACAAGGTAGTCATTCATGACTATTAATGGTCCCTACCTCATTAAATTTACAGGTAAGTAATTGAGGCAAATGATTCACTAATTATACAGAAAGATATTAACTCTGATAGTACACTTTTTATGACAAGTAGCACATCTTATACGAAATTCAACTTTATCGGAGTGGAGAAATCTCAGAGAAGAAAAACAAATTTTAGGATTGATTTTCAATAACATCAACAAAAAGAGAAAAAGAATATGTCAACACAGTGCAATAATTATTTGCTAAAAAGGGAGCATTAAGTATGAAGAAACTGGGAAGACAAAAAAGCTAGATGGGAGGAGAAATTGAAAGGGGCTGTTGCATGAAATAGGAATAGGGAGGGTCCAGGACGACAAGTGTCTTACAGACTCTGATAAGGGGGGTTGCATTTATCCTGAAAACAAGGAAAAGATATTGAAAGTCTTCAAGCAAAGTAGAAGTTTTTCATGAAATGCTTGCTTTGACTGAGTATGATAAAAGCTTAATAGAGGGAGCTGGGAGGTGGCGCAGGAGGTAAGGTGCCTGCTGCCTTGCCTAGGACGGACCACAGTTCGATCCCCCGGTTCCCATATGGTCCCCCGTGCCTGCCAGGAGCGACTTCTGAGCGCATAGCCAGGAGTAACCCCTGACGTCACTGAGTATGGCCCAAAAACCAAAAAAAAAAAAAAAAGCTTAATAGAGAACAGAATGCAATGAAGTTAGCTTACCATTACATGAGTATTGACTATTGTGAAGTTTGAATCCCCTATCATATAGACATACTAGGTTTACTAAATAGAGAATGTAAAGGCAGTGTGGTTAATATCATTATTAACCTAAGTAGGTAAAATTATGCAGGTGTATATGCTTTAAATAAATCTTGTATATTCCAATAACAATAAAAGACTATGCCTAATAAATAATATAATGTTATTAATTTACTATCATTCAAAGTAAGAGAAATTATATGTTACTGTTAGTTAACATTAATAGTAAATTAATTGAGCTATTCTTTACAGAGAATGTTTTTCACAGCCTTCTATTTTTCACAAGGTTTTCTCTTCTGATCTCTTAAAAATGGGACTGACAGAAACAATATAGTTACTGTCGTCTCCTACACGTTTCAGCTTAACATCTTAGAACTCCTTCAATTTCCTTTGTTAATTTATTTTACAAAATATCAAGTACATATTCTTTGTCATATACTGAGGACATAGAGAATACAACCAGCCCTGGCCTAAAAAAGCTACCATTAAAAAAATAAAGCAACCATCTGCTTCTGGCCATTATAATCAAAGGAGACAGTTCCCTGAGTTATAAGCAGTTCATTCTAATGGTTTGCTGTCTTTTTAAGTATAAGGATATCCTTTTGATGTAAATATCAACATTCAGAGTGTAGTATCTATTAATTTCAAAATACATGAAAGAAAGCCAATATACATGTTTTGAAATAAATGTATATCTTATTTCTCCCAATGACAATAGCTGTTTCAAAGAACAGCATGTATATGTGTGTATGTATATATATATATATCCATACAATATGTTATTCATTTAGCAAGTTAATAGTTATTGATGTAGATCTTTTGAAAAATGCTAAAACACCTTGATTCATTCTTGAAAACAATGACTTATAGCAATAACTATACATTTAATTCACCATATGATTTTGAAATCATTACATATAATTCATCTGTATTTTTTTCTTTCAAAATCATATACTTCTTGGAGGCCATAAATCGAAATTTAACTATAGTTATAATTGATAATATAAAAGTCTATAATTAATAAGGGCCAAATGAAGGAAGGAATGAGGTGAGTTAATGTATATTATTGATTGCTACTAATCCTTGAATTTTTTTTTAATACTGTGCTGTAGGCTCCTTCGGGGGAAATGAACATGAAGCAGAATCAAAACCTCGAGCAGGATTGTACAGCTTTGATTGAAGTTAAAGACAGCACCGGCTATCCAGATGTAATCCTGGTGAGATAAAGTTTACTGACTAAGTGACAGTTTGAGATTTATTTACAATCCCAAAGATTAGAGGAATCCAAGAAGCATTTCACATTAATGCTTCAAAGCCACTGGATTATTTGCTGAATACGATAATTTGAGTTGAAAAATTAGACTCAAAGACATTAGTTACTTTTTTTTTTTTGGTTTTTGGG
>PVKC010006239.1:0-31619 GCA_004027635.1 Crocidura indochinensis | reverse complement strand
CCGGTGTAGTTAATCCATCTTTGCTACAAATAATACAACTCATATTATTAGACCTAGAGTCATTTTTGTTTTTGCAGTTCAGCATAACATGGTGATTTACACAAAAACGATGCAAATAGCTCAAAGTAAAAAGAGAGATCATAATACAAAGCCTAAAATATAGCCACACACAATACTTTATCTTTAAGCCCCATATACATTTTAACTAAAATATAAATTAACATCAACAGCAAGGGAACAATAATCCTTCTCTATAAGACGAATGTTTCAGGAGTGAACGAGTTTCACTTCCCTGTGGGTCTTTACTAAAGTTTACTCTAATATTTCTTTAATACTCTTCCTATTAGACGTTTTTCTCTAGGAAAATAGAGTCAAACAGATCTTAACTATGTGATAGTGGATTGGCAAGTTGAAGATTTGTAGAGCAGGCTGGAAGGGTAAAGTTCTTGGGTAGGTGACTAATGTTTTTGTCTTGAAGCAAAAATTTCTTCGGGAAAAATATCAGTCTTGCTCATATAGTGCCTTCCCACTCACTGGTTGAATGAGGTTCACCTACATACTCAAGGAGTGTCTCTGTTTTTTTTTTTTTTTTAATTAAATGGTTGTAATATAACAATTTAGGGATAAAAGAGAACTAGGTTGGATGAGATAAAAATAAATAAAATGGCTTTAGAAAAAATTTCTGAGAAAGATGCAAAATATGTAGAAGTTCATCCTTAAATATGCTGAGCTCCTTTGTTTTACATTTTGCATATCTTAATCCCAATGTAGAGTGCTCACCCATCTCCCCACTTAAAAATATATATTTTTTTAAAAAAAGTGTATTTGGTGGAGAGTTCACACTAGCTCTGAGCCTTAGGGTTATTCCTGGAGGTGCCCAGGGGACTATATGGGATGCTGGGGATCAAACCTAGGTCAGCTGAGTGCAATCCCTGTGGCTATTGCTGTGCTATAGCTCTGACCCCCTTGAGAAGTATATATTTTAACTTTTCCTGTACTTCCCATCAGTTTACCCCATGTTCCAACTGCCCACTCCTGCCTTTCTCTTTCCACTGTCCTTCCATTCCTCAAATTAAATTTTTATGGAATTTGGCAATCTTGACTCCAGTAATCTTGCCTCAGAGGACTCAAGTCCTCTGCTTTAGTCTTGATTTCCTCAGAACAACAACCTAAGAGTGCTTCAGCCAGCCATACTTTAAAATTGTTTTCACAGAACTCTTAAATCAGAAAAACAAACAAACAAAACCCAGAAATAATAAATATTGAATTAGTGTGTTTGTATTTCTGAATACAATAGCCTAACTAGTAATCCTGTTAAATGAGCCATCATATCCCTCCCCCAAATTCATCAATTGCATACATCTAAACTTGTATAGATTGCAAGCTTTCTGTCTCTAGAATAATCATAGGCTTCTAAAAGGAAAGATCTGATTAACATATATTTAAATTGCTATACACAGATGTTCATCTCTTCTTTCAGTGGCTCCTCGACTTTATGCTAAAGCTGCTTCATATACATGGAACTTTGATAAAATACCTGCTCCATTACTAGGCTTGTCCTTCCGGTAGTACTAAATAATTCCTGAATCCTTATTATCCATTTTATATTCTCTTACCTCATCTAGTGACTGTCAAGCTATTTATTTACTTAGTGGTGTGATCTCAATCTCTATTCCCATAGATGTAAACCCTTTGTGACCTTACCTTTATTGATTTATGTAGATTTCTATGAAAAATCTGCAAGTATTCAGTAAACAGATTGGACTACCTACATGTCCTTATTCCCATTCTGTTTTAACAACAGTCTAAGTCCTTGGCAACTGGAATAGACTACCCATGCCAATTCTTTATATGACCTTAGAGCTTTAAAGAAAATAAAATTAATTTTCAACATAAAGGAATTGCAACTTTAATCGTAATTGAAATAATTATTAGTTTAGATACCCTTAACTCCACATTTCAGAAACAAAAGAAAAAATGCAAAATAGATTCAGGTTTAATAGTAAGGGATCATTTCCACATTATCCTAGACATAACTACTATCCAAAACATAACTACTATCAACCGCATTCAAAATTAAGTTATCCTAATCACTGTAAATTCAGTTTATGCTATAGTTGAATCTATTAATCATCTTCTACTAGATCATGGATCATGTGGAAAGATCTGTGAGCTCTGTAAGTATTAACTAACTGCTGTATTTGTTTTATTATAAAATGAATGATGGGAAGAATAATATTCTGTGGTATAATATATAAGTAAATAACGAAAGGTATATATTGGATTCCTTGGGATGCTATAGTTAGACATTTTATATGGGTACTGCAATACCATTCAAAAAATTTTCCTCTGAAATATTAGACTAGAACCCTGAAATCCAGACATCATTTAGGGCATCATGTGTGACTTATTTTCACAGTCTTAATTTCTGTTTGCTGGCAGTATTTATTGATCCTGTACCTGACTTCCTGTTATCTCTCTTTGTTATCATGTCTTTCCCTCTCTCTCTCTCTCTCTTTCTGTCTTCATATTTTTTATAAGATCATCAATCAGATTCAATTAAAAGCTCACTCTCGGGGCCGGAGGATTGGTGCAGTGGTAGGGCTTTTGTCTTGCACACAGCTGACCTAGGACAGACTGCATTTCAATCCCCCAGCGTACCATATGGTCCCCCAAGCCAGGAGCAATTTCTGAGCAATAGCCAAGAGTAACCCCTGAGCATCAATGGGTGTGGTCCATTAAAGACAAAAAGCTGGGTCCAATGGTCTGTCTTGTGCAAGCTAGCCTAGGACATACCACGGATTGATCCCCCGGGGTCCCATATGATCCCCCCAAGTTCTGGAGCAATTTCTGGGTGCATAGCCGTGAATAACCCCTGAGAGTCATCGGGTGTGGTCCAAAAAAATCACAAACAAACAAACAAAACCTCACTCTAGTATATAACTACAACTATTTATAACTTTAGTAACTATTTCTGAACACTTCTTATATTGTAGTAATGGGGATATATCTTTGACATGCTTTTGAAAGGGGATCACATTAAACCCCTAATAAGGTTCCAGAAAAGTAAAACATTGTGGAAAAGATTAGTCAATAGCCTAAATGTGTATTGTGTTCCTTGAGAATATAATATTTCTCTCACTTTGAATCAATTGGGCATCACACTGCAATCAACTTTCCATCAGGGAGCTGTGGCCCTATAAAACAATTATGTGATATCAGAGATCATCATTAAACTATTTTGCTTATCTGCAGTATAATTTGAAACACCTGAGTTAGTATTGTGGACACAGGATCCATGTTGCTGAGCCTAACATATTATAACTTCCAATCTTGCCACAGTGGTCATTTTGAACAAACACTGAGTTCAGACTCATTAAAGAGACTGAGGATATTTGCTATAAGAAGTTACCTTTCCTTTCTTATATATGTTTTCTCAGAAAATTCCCTTTGATGGGCTTTTATTTTTTCATTTAGGAAGTGAATATACTCTATTCTGTATACTCTAAGAAATATATCTCATTATATCTCCTCTAGAATTCCTTTAAGCAGTATTATAACTTATTTTTCAAGTTTCCAATAGGATAGGCATTCTTTTATCTTCTCCCAGGAGTCATTATGAATCTACAGACTATCTCATCCTCCAAAATGTGGAAAACATTTACTACAACCTCTATGTATTGCTAAATTTTATTATTTGGACAGCAATTTAAAGTAGTATTACTCAGGAAATAGGTAGTAGTAGTGTTACCCAAATATAGTATAAACTTATTTTAAAAATCCAAATATTTATGCCAAATCTTTCATCACAGTAGAGAGATCTAGGTGTAGTTACTTGTTGCAATCTTCTGATAGGATATTCCTTCATATTCTATATCAAATATTTTCTAGAAAGTGTGAAATTTTGTGATACCTCAACATTTTACGAAGCTTATCTTTTACTTAGAGGTATGCAGGACTTTATTATGGAACCAAGTTGCTTTTGTTTGACTCTGCTCATTGGGTCCAATTAACCCAATATCATCTATGAAGTAGATAATAGAGATGTTTTTCTGAAAGTTCAATATAGTCATCTATATTGAGACTATATTATATGCAGTCTCTTCTTTCTTCTTCTTTTTTGTTTTTGTGTCACACCTGGGAGTCCTCAGGAGTTATTCCTGGCTCTGCTCTCAGAAGTCATTCCTGGCAGGGTTGGGAGACCATGTGGGACTGTGGAATTTGAAGCAGTGTCCTTCCTGTGTTGGCCTTGCAAGGCAAATGCCTTACCACTGTGCTATCATGCAGGCTATCACTCTTCCTTTGGTATGTAAAAGCCCACCTGTATTGCAAGGACCTTCCTCACCCTGGGGGGGTGGAGTTCTGGATAATAAAGAGAGGAAGCTGCCTTGAACTAGGGACAGAGCTCCTCAGAGAAAGCAGATGGAAGATAGGCAGACATGGCAACATGGTGACTTGGCGCAGAGGCTGCATATGGCAGAGAAAGACATTGAGAAAATAAAGTGAGCTGACTCCAATGAAAATCTTTTCTGACTGCTTGGTGTATTATTTCTCCACAGCAACCCTGCTTCATCTGACCAGTCAGCCTAAGGGGTTAGAAACACGATGCCTGGGGCAGTCTTGCCCAACTTGTGGACTTCATATATTTTATATTTTTATTCTACACAGTTCTGTTATTGTTTAGATAAAAAAAACTGTTCTTATTTTTTGATCATTAATGTAGGAAAAAACAATTTAAAAATAAAACAGACACACAAAATAAATCATTTTCACATCACTAACTACATGGTTGGAGGAGCCAGTAGCTATGATTATTTACCCTTAAGAATGCGCTACAACTTCAAGATGGTTGTGGATGGTGGAATCAATAATTAAGGGTAATTTGAAAGCAGAAATTTGGCTTTAGTATCAATCAAACTAATGATTAAATGAAGATA
Organism: Crocidura indochinensis; assembly: GCA_004027635.1. Lineage (NCBI taxonomy): Eukaryota > Metazoa > Chordata > Mammalia > Eulipotyphla > Soricidae > Crocidura > Crocidura indochinensis. The sequence goes on along the minus strand of PVKC010006239.1, from coordinate 26,682 downwards.
GAACAGTTTTAATTTCCTTGTTTGTTCAATCTCTGATTCTTGAACACATTTCTGTATCTTTTCCAGGGTATTGTATTTTGTTTGCTAGTTGATAGGGAAAATTCTGAGAGTTCTCTGGTTCTTTCCATCATACTAATATTTGTTTAATGGGTCACAAAAACAATGTAAGGATGTTTCTATTTGTTAAGTATGATTATTCAGGATATTAGACCAAGAACATAGGAATAAAGGAAATAATCAAACAAAAGACACAGTCCACTACTCTAAGGTGATAATAGGCTAGGAATCCATTTATTCTCTGAGTTTTCGCCCAATTGAATAGTGCTAAGTCGGGGCCAAAAGTAATAACTTTTAGATGTTTTTTTTTTTTTCCTCTCAGTTCATTGTCATACAGGTAAATGGTCCTGGATCTTATGGGGGAGCTCATAAATTGAGGGAAGATTTACAGTGTCGTTTAATGTCCACCTTTCAGAGTAATTCCTTTATAAAAAACAAACCAAAGCCAAACCAACCAACCAAATAAAAGCAATATAGTCTCTGTCTCAAGTGTTCTGGGTTTGTGAACTGGGTAAGAGACCATGAATTCCCACTAAAGCACAGTTCTGATAGCATAGACTAAGTAGTAATTAGAAGGCTGACAATCTATTTTATTCTCACATTTCTCACATGAAAACAAATAACCATGACCATAAATCTTTGTGGGTCAAAACATTTACACTATGCATGTCTTTGTGGTTTATTGGGATAATTGTGATAAATTGATTTTTAAAACAGCATTGCAAGATGTTTTTATTACACCAAGACCACATCTTTGGAATTTGGTAAGGCATTTTTTTTAGCAGGATCTCTAGCTTATGAAGACAAGCAAAAAACACATGCTCAGGAGAGTGCTTACTGATTTGTGGCAGGAAATCTTCTTTACTTATTCCTGGAGATATGTTAATAGTGTAGCTGAGTAGGTTCTGCACAAAAAGTCAACTTCAGATTGTACTTCCTTGTACTTTTGATTTACTTGCTTGATGTTATAAGAAGTCCCATAGTAACCTTATTGTTATAAGTGCAGGATTAATTGCTTTTGATTTCAGGCTTCTAAATAAGCTTATAGTTCTTTCTTAAAATTTATACTGTTAGAATATATCAAAATCCTATGCAGGTCTCCCATATAGAGGTTTTGTTTCCTATGAAAATAGTTCTTATTACTATTTGATTGAAAGTGTAAAACAGACATTCCATTTCCTTACTATAAATATTGATAAGGCCCTTTGGTATAGAAACTATTTTATCCTGGAGGATACTTTTGTTAATGCTTCTTCTGGACATAAAAATAAATGTTGGTAAAAGTTAACCATATGAATATCCTACCTATCAATTGCTTCAGTAAAATTATTTAGTTATATTAAACACATGATAGACTGTTTTAAATAACATGGAAGATTAGGAGGCTTTAATTGTTCAAGCAAAACTTAATCCTGATGTCAAATTTCAGAGCTTTTCAGTTTTGGTTTAGATTACTCACATAAATTCTCAAAAATGAGTAAATCTGTATGTTTACTCTGTAATTTATACCATAAGATCATTATTCTTTTCCATATATATGCCTGACATATTCACATTACTTAGTATAATTTATATATATTATTTAATATAGTTTTATATATAAATAATTAGAGATTTTCTGTTTCTCTACAAAGCATTAAATGGAAAGCTTAAGAGATTATTCAGACTTTTTTTTGTATGATCTCCAGTATAGTGAAAGATACCCTATAACCCTTATCATTATAATTATTAAATAGCACATATTAAGTATGCCTAACTTTTCTACCTATTAGTTATATTTTAAAGCTTACCCAACCCCACTCTCCCAGTAGGAAAATAATGTGTAAGTTAAAAATAATGAGTGTGGAAACAATATTAGAATTTCAGCAGCCTGAGTGGCTGTTTCTAGATTAACTCTTGGTACCAATTACTTTATTTACCAAGGACCCAGACAAAGAAGGCACTCTAATGGAATTCTTATTTTAATTAAATTAGTTATTTTTTTCTTTATTTAAACATCTTGATTACATACATGACTGTGTTTGGGTTTCAGTCATGTAAAGAACACCAGTGCAACATTCCCACCACCAGTGTCCCAATTCTCCCTCTATCCCACCCCACCCCCACCTGTACTCCAGACTGGCTTTCCAGTTCCCTCATTCATTCACATGGTTATGGTAGTTCTCTGTGTAGTTATTTCTATAACTGCACTCACCACATTGAAGTACTCTATAAAGATATATGGAATCAGAAAAAATAGAAAACTAGAAAAGTTAAGCCACTTTTGTTTGGGAACATTGGGAAGGTGTTACCATCATCTAAACTCAATGGGAGCAGTCACTACCTTGTTTAAACTCATTGAGGCAAGAGCTATAGTTATTGTTAAATATACTGTCAAAATCTTAGTGTTGAAACAGTGTAAGAGCAAGCAAGAAAAATTTCTGGACTCTCACTTTTTTATTTATGATTTTTATGTGGATCATTATAGTTTTCCTTGTCCCAGATTTTATGATTTGTAGGGGTCAGTCTTTCTGGTACACACAAAGCAAAAGAGGGAATAAATCTAAGTCACAGGTGTTTGGAGAATGCAAAGTAGTGAACAAATAGGAGGTAGTGGCCTTCTCAAGCTGTTTATGCAGTTGTGGTTAATTTAAAATTCTGTGTTCAGAAATAATGCTTCCTTTTAGCATGACTCCTGTTAGAGAATATATTTTCTATCTTATTTTGTCATCATAACATTTCCTTTCTGTATCACACACTGCCCCAGAATATAAAGTATTCTTTCCTTGGGGTCTTCATGATCCCTGGATGAATCAAAACTGTGGTTAGAAACTACTGTGTGTCCTTGAGAATTCCTAGACAGTTAAGGTGATTGTATGAGGCTGTAGCATATGAAAATCTCCAAAGAGATGGTTGCCTAGTGCATCTGATTTCAAGTCAAAATAACCTGTTAGAGTTCTGAAGTAAAAGAAAATTAAGGTGAACATTACTTGGAAGCAAATTAATTTATAATGTGATGTGGCAACACAAAAGCTGAATGTGTTTTCAAGAACTGTATGAAGAATAATCACAGTCCTGAGTATTTCGTCTCACACAATTCATTTACAATTCTTCAGACATCACATCTGATTTTGAATGTCTGATTCACAATAGGGTGCAGACATTTGGTGGAAGAAACAATGATTGAAAAGAAAAATGCACATTTAAATATTTAAAGAGTATTACTAGTAAAAAATGGCACCTATTTTCAAAGAATCACATTGTAATAAGTTAATTGGCTTGATTGTACAGATATAAATTGTATTTTTACCTTTATAATTTAAGAGTATATTTTAAGAGACATAATGAATAGTGACCACTGGGAAAATATTGCTTGGGCCTGAGTAAAGGAAACTAGAAATAAGCACTGTTGTATTAGTAGCAATCTTTTCTTGAGAAAGAAATTCAGTAATATATTGATTGTGATTTCAAGTATAATTTATTTATTCAACAATAGCTGTGCTTCCATTTCTATGATGTTTCTCTTGGTGAAGGGGAAAATTCAAACAGGGGATAGATCTGCAAATGAGGAAATAAGAATCGTTATTTTCCTTCCATTCCCATAAGTAGAACAAATTTAACTGTATTATGCTAGAGGCAAGTTTGCTGAACTCGAATAACCTTTACATTGATTGCTAGAGACATCAAGACAAAATTGCAAACCTTTTTCTGTGGTGTTGCAGTTTTACACTATGTAGGTTTTGGTCACTATGCCAATCTGCATTGCTTGTCAGACTATCTCTATTTGAGTAACTCTGTTAAACAGACAGTGAGTTATTGAATTAGTTAACTATTAAGCAGCTGGGAAGGGCATGCAAATTTGAAGCTAGCTGACCAGTGACTTTTGCTTCATCTGGTTACTGCCTGTGCGACACTGGGCACTTTGTTAGTTCCATGAGTTTTAGTTTTTCTCTTAATCCTATAATATGGAAATACTTTGAAGAGTAAAGGGTATAAAATCTAAATATATCTAATATAGTTGGCATATAGTAGGAACTGAGTAAATATAAACTTCTGCAATTCCTTATCATTTTCAATTAAGGGATCAATAGATCTTTCTTGCAAAGTGGAATGGCAATACTTCCAGGAGGCTGTTGGCAAGACAAGGACTTGTCTCTGTTGCCAGGTTTAGACATCATTTACCTAAAGTAGCTTAGATGATTCTTCTCAGAATAGACTGATTCAGCACCCCCTGGAGACTTTAACTTCTTCCCTAATAAATGAAAAGTTTGAACCTGAAGTCAGGTAACATTTTGCCTTAAAGCATTGTCTTAAATGGATTTTTCTTTCTTGCTTAAAAGGAAGTCAGAAAAGATTTATTATAAATGTTCTCAGGAGACTTTTCTAAAATGCTTCTCCTTAAAGAGTTAGTCACAAAAATGAATGTTAAAAAAGGCCATGGAGATTTGCGAAGTGATAGAAAAACCATTTTCTACATGTATGTTAGTGAATTTGGGATCATTTTCAGTATGCTAAATATAAAAAAGTATATTAGATTAAATTAAGATCTACATAAAATATAAATAATAATTCACTTTTTTAAAAAAGAGCAAATTACTAAAAATAAAATAAGCACTGAAAAACTTTTATGTAGCTTTATAGTTATAACTTTAATGTTATTATATAATTGATAATTTTACCAGTATTTAAATTACATTCACACATTTTATTTGACTCAAAGCTATTCTAATTTTATTTCATATAGCATAAAAGTATTTTCCACTTACCCATTTATACTTTATATCTTTGAAATTAATATTTTAATTTTGAGTTAGGTTAGAATAAAAATGATAAAACATGGATTCTACCCTTTCAATTGTCCAGTCTTTTGGCTCTGAGTTGCTATTGAATTTTAAAGAAAGGAAACGGACCTTAGTTTTGCAAATTTTGCTAATTGGTAGTCTCTGTGGTTATTAAGCACTTGACATATATTGAAGATGAGTGATACATATATAGATTCTTCCATAATTGACTTCTTCAAAATATAATGATTGGATTGATTAATAAATGTCAGGAAAGTTTATTTCCTGTTATAGTGTGTGACCATTTGTTTATACTTTTAGCTTATACACTTAATCTAAATTAGTGTAGAATGACAATTCAAAAAGTATATTGAACCTAGGGCCCTAAGAGATAGCTCAGCGGCGTTTGCCCTGCAAGCAGTCGATCCAGGACCTTAGATGGTTGGTTCAAATCCCGGTGTCCCATATGGTCCCCTGTGCCTGCCAGGAACTATTTCTGAGCAGATAGTCAGGAGTAAACCCTGAGCACAGCCGGTGTGGCCCAAAAAGTAAAAAAAAAAATTATATTGAACCTCTCACTCTGACTTATTTCAGTCAGCATTAGACTTTATGTATATCCATGTATAGGAAAATTTCATGACTTCATATCTCCTGAAGGCTACGTAATATTCCATTGTGTATATGTACCAATTTCTTTAGTCAATCATCTGTTGAAGGGCATCTTGTTTGTTTCCAGAGTCTGGCTATTATAAATAGTTCTGCAATGAATACAGGTGTGAGGAAGGGGTTGTTATATTGTATTTTTGTGTTCCCAGTGTTTATCCCTAGGAGTAGTATAGCTGGATGGTATAAGACCTCAATTTCCAATTTTTGGACGTATCTCCATATTGCTTTTCATAAAGGTTGGTCTAGATGGCATTCCCACCAGCAGTGAATAAAAGTTCCTTTCTCTCCACATTCCTGCCAGCACTGCTTCTTATTCTTTGTGATGTGTGCCAATCTCAGTGGTGTGAGATGGTTGCTCTAGTTGTTTTGATTTGCATCTCCATGATGATTAGTGATGTAGAGCATTTTTTCATGTGTCTTTTGGCCATTTGTATTTCTTTTTTGAAAAAGTGTCTGTTCATTTTTTCTCCCCATTTTCTGATGGGATTAGATACTTTTTCTTGTAAAGTTCAGTCAGTGCCTTGTATATTTTGGATATTAACGCCTTATCTAATGGATATTGGTTGAATAGTTTCTCCCACTCAGTGAGTGGCTCCTGTATTCTGGAAAATATTTCCTTTGAGGTGCAGAAGCTTCTCAACTTAATATTGTCCCATCTGTTTTTCTCTGTTTGGAGAGTGCAGTTTCCTCTTGAAGATGCCTTTGGTCTCAATATCATGGTGTGTTTTACCTACATGTTGTTCCATATACCTTATGGTTTTAGGTCTTATATCAAGGTCTTTAATCCTTTTGGGTTTCGCTTCATATATGGTGTTAGCTGGGATCTGATTTCTCTTCTTTGAAAGTGGTCAACCAATTGTGCCGACACCACTTTCCTTGCCAGGCGGTGGCACTGGAGGTAAGGTGCCTGCCTTGCCTGCACTAGCCTAGGACGGACCATGGTTCGATCCCCTGGTTCCCCATATGGTCCCCCAAGCCAGGAGTGACTTCTGAGCGCATAGTCAGGAGTAACCCCTGAGCGTCACCAGGTGTGGACCCCCCCCAAAAAAAAGGCTTTCCTTGATCCATTTAGGATTTCTTGCTTCTTTATCAAAAATTAGGTGATTGTATATTTGGGGAAGATTCTCAGAGCACTCAAGCCTACTCCACTGATGTGAGGATCTGTCTTTATTCCAATACCATGCTGTTTTGATAATGATTGCTTTGTAATACAGTTTAAAGTTGGGTAAAGTAATATCTCCCAGATTCCTTTTCCCAAGAAAAAGGAATAGCTTTAGCTATTGGAGGGTGATTATTGTTCCAAATGAATTTCAGAAGTGTTTGATCTACTTCTTTGAAGAATGCCATGGTTCTCTTTAGAGGGATAGCATTAAATCTGTACAATGCTTTTGGGAGAATTGCCATTTTAATTATGTTAATCCTGCCAATCCATGAACAGGGTATGTGCTTCCATTTCCACGTGTCCTCACTTATTTCTTGGAGCAGCGTTTTATAGTTTTCTTTGTATAGGTCCTTCACATCTTTAGTCAAGTTGACTCCAAGTTATTTTATTGTGTGTGACACTAATGTGAATGAGGTTGTTTTCTTAATGTCCATTTCTTCTCTATCATTATTGGTATAAAAAGTCCATTGATTTCTGTGTACTAATTTTGTAGTCTGCCACATTGCTATATGAATCTATTGTTTCTAGAAGCTTTTTGATAGACTTTTTAGAGTTTTCTAAGTAGAATATCATGTCATCTGCAAACTGTGAGAGCTTGACTTCTTCCTTTCCTATCTGGAATCCCTTGATATATATTTTCTTGCCTAATCGCTATAACAAGTAGTTTCAGTAATATGTTGAATAGGTGTGGTGAGAGAGGACAACATTGCCTTGTTCCAGATTTTAGAAAGAAGGCTTTTAGTTTTTCTCCATTGAGGTTAATATTTGCAATAAGCTTATGGTCAACTGAGAAAGGTTCCTTTCATTCACATATTTCTGAGAGTTTTTATCAAGAGTGGGTGTTGGACCTTATCAAATGCTTTCTCTGTATCTTTTGATATGTCCATGTGATTTTCATATTTCTTGTTGTTGATTTTGTGTATTATGTTGACAGATTTATGGATGTTAAACCACCTTTGTATTCCTGGGATGAAATCTACTTGATCATAGTGAATGATATTCTTGATGAGGCATTGGATCCTATTTGCCAGGATTTTTTTGAGGATCTTTGTATCTGGGTTCATCAGAGATATTGGTCTATAGTTTTCTTTTTGGGCAACATCTCTGCCTGAACTTGTTATCAAGGTGATGCTGATTTCATAAAAGCTGTTTGGAAATGTTTCCATTTTTTTTTTCAATTTCATGAAAAATCCTGGCCTGGATTGGTAATAGTTCCTCTTGGAAAGGTTTGAAAGAATTCATTAGTGAATACATCTGGGCCTGAGCTTTTGTTTTGGGGCAGATATTTGATTATCATTTTGTTTTCATCAATAGTGATGGGGGTGTTTAGATATGCTACATCCTCCTTATTCAACAATGGAATTTTATGAGTCCAAGAATTTATCCATTTTTTCCAGGTTCTCATCTTTAGTGCATTGAGTTTCTCAAAGTAGTGTCTGATTACCCTTTGAATCTCTATAGTATCTGTAGTGATCTCCCCCTTTTTATTTCTAATATGGGTTATCAAGTTTCTCTCTTTCTTTGTGAGTTTTGCCAATGGTCTATCAATCTTGTTTATATTTTCAAAGAACCAATTTCTGCTTTTGTTGATTTTTCGGATTTTTTTTTGTGTGTTTCCAGGTCATTGATTTCTGCTCTGAATTTTGGTATTTCCTTCTTTCTCCCTATTTTTGGTTCCTTTTGTTTTCATTTTCTAATTTTGTAAGTTGTGTCCTTAAGCTGTTGATGTATGCCCCTTCTTCCTTCCTGATGTGTGCTTGCAAACCCATAAATTTTCCTCTCAGCATTGCTTTTGCTATATCCCATAGATTCTGGTAGTTTGTGTTTTCATTGTCATTTATTTCCAGGAAAGTTTTGATTTCCTCTTTGATTTTATCTTGGATCTACTAGTTGTCCAGTAGTAGGCTGTTTAATTTCCAATTGTTGAAGTTTTTCTTCTGTGTCCCTTTTGTAGTTCACTTTAATTTATGAGCCTTTTGGTCAGCAAATGTAGCCTGCAAAGTTCTATGCTCTTGATTTTTTGGTGGTATGCTTTATGTGCCAACATGTGGTCTATCCTGGAGAATGATCCATGTACACTGAAGTAGAATGTGTATTTCTGGGGATCGAGTGTCCTGTATATATCTACTAGGATTTTTTCTGTCATTTCTCTTTTCAGGGCTAGTATTTTTATTGTTCAGTCTGGTTAACCTATCATGTGTTGACAGGACCACGTGGAGGATTCCACAATGATTGTGTTATTATTGATGTCATTTCAAATTTGTCAATATTTGTATTAGATATCTTGCTATCTAGATATCTAATATCATTGGGTGCATATATGTTAGCAGTCTGATTTTTTCCTGTTGCACATATCCCTTGATTAGTACAAAGTGTTCATCTTTGTCTCTTACTACTTTTCTGAGTCTAAAGTTTATGTAATCTGATATCAATATGGCCACCCTATTTTTTAAGGGTTCTGTTTTCTTGGATGATTTTCCTCCAGGCTTTGATTTGAGTTTGTTTTTTCTAACTATTCAGTTGTGTTTATTATAGGCAGCAGAACGTTGGATTCATCTTTTTGATTCATTTTCAACTATGTGTTTCTAAATTGGTGCAGTTAGTCCATTGACATTGAGGGAGATGGTTGTCATGGGATTTGCTGTCATTTTTTGTGTATAAGTTTGGTGTGTCTGCTGATTTGTCTTATTTTAACATAGACCTTTCAGTTTTTCCTTTAAGACTGGTTTGCATCTGTAAAGTTTCTGAGTTGTTGCTTATCAGTGAAGCTATGTATCCTTCCTTCAAATCTGAACATGTGTTGGGCTGGGTGCAGTATTCTAGGTGAAGCATCCATTTCAGTCAGTCTTGTCACAATATCCCACCACTATTTTCTGGTTTCTTGTGACATGTCTGCTGTAAATCTTAAGGATGCTCCTTTGAATGTAATTTCTTTTTTGATCTTGCTGCTTTCAGTATTCTATTCCTATCTGTGGGACTTGTCACTGTGATTAGTATGTATCTTGGGGTGCTTTTTATATCTCTGTTAGCTGGTAGTCTTTGGGCATGCAGAATTTGGTTGCATACAGTCTTTATCTGGGAGTTTCTCTGTAATGATGTTCTTGACTGTTGATTCTTCCTGAGGATTTTCTTTCTGGATTTTTGGGATTCCAATAATTCTTATGTTGTTTCTTTTGAATTTATTTAACATGTCTATTTTCATATGTTCAAAGTCTTTGAGTGTTATTTTCTGTTGCCTAATCATTTGCTTTGAGGTTCTATCTTCTGCTCAGAACTTCTTTAAATTGAAGATTCTGCTGTATAAAGTTATTATGCATCTCATCTTCCAGCTCACTAATCCTGTCTTCAGCTGCTCTTACTCTATTGGAGAGACTTTCCATAGAGTTTTTCATTTCCTCTACTGCATTTTTCAGTTCGATTATTTCAGTTTGGAGTTTTTTGATTTCTATATTCGTGGTCTTTTCAGATTAACCAATGCTGTCTTGAGTTCTACGAACATCCTCCATATTTCTATTCTATACTCCTTATCTGAGAGGGTAATTAGGTGGTTGACATATTTTAGGTCATCAGAGTTGCCATCTTCATTCTCTATGCATGCTTTTTTCCTGCGTTGTTTCCATTGCCACACTTGAAGTGTCATTCTGACTCCATGTTTCGAAGGGATTTGTGTTCTATAAGAAGTGCATGGCCACAGAACTGTGTTCTTCTTCAATTGTCCCAGGGATCATGAAGTAGCTCCAGGTGGCGCTTTTAAAAGAGTCTGTTGTACCCCAAAGCCAGACAGGAATTATCTTCCATCATTGTCGGTGGAGGCACTCCTACCTGAAGTTAAGCGCTGGAGAGCTAATTTTGCTGTGTTCTTCTTTGATTGTAATTGGAATTTTTTAGTATTCAATTTTTCTCTATCATTATTGGTGTACAAGAAGGCCATTAATTTTTGCATGTTAATTTTGTAGCCTGCCAATTTGCTATGTGAACCTATTGTTTCTAGAAGATTTTTGGTAGAGTCTTTAGAGTTTTCTAGATATATTATGATGCCATCTGCATGCAGTGAGAGCTTTAATTCTTCCTTTCCTATCTAGAAGTTTTTGATAAGCTTTCTTATGCCTAATGGCTATGTCAAGAACTTCCAGCACTATATTGAATAGGAGTGGTGAGAGAGGGCCAGTCTTGCCTTGAACCTGATTTTAGAGGAAAGTCTTATTTTATCTCCATTGAGAATAATATTTGCCATTGGCTTGTGCAGATGGCTTTAATTTTTTGAGAAAAGTTCCTTCCATGCCCACCTTGTTGAGAATTTTTAATATCAATTGTTTTCTTTGCATCTATTGGTATGATCATATGATTTTTATCTTTTTGATATGATGTATTATGTTGATTGATTTATCTATGTTATATCATCCTTGCATTCCAGGAATAAAACCTATTTATTCATGGTGTATGACCTTTTTATGAAGCATTGGATTCTATTTGCCAGGATTTTGTTGATGATTATTTCAATTCTGCTCATTAGGAATATTCATTTGTAGTTTTCTTTTTTTGCAGCATCTCTGTCTCGTTTTGGGATCAGGGTAATGTTAGCTTCATAAAAACTATTTGGGAATGTTTCTATTTCTTCAATTTGCTGAAAGAGTCTGAAAAGGATTGGTAGTAATTCCTCCTGAAAGGTTTGAAATAAATTGTTTATGAATCCATCTGGGCCTGGGGTTTTGATTTTGGGAAGACTTAGTTACAATTTTAATTTCCTCAACAGTGTTGGATCTGTGTAGATAGGTTAGATAATCATTATTCAACAGTGGAAGTTTATAAGAATCCAAGAATTTACCCAATTCTTACAGGTCTCATGTTTTGTGGCACAGATTTCTTAAAGTAGTCTCTGTATTGATCTCCTCTTTTCATTTCAAATCTGATTTATTAAGTTTCTCTCTTCCTTTCTTTGAAAGTTTTGCTAGTGGTTTAAAAAAAAAACTTTTCCTTTCATTGATCTTTTGAATTGTATTTTGGGTTCCACTTCATTGATTTCTACTCTAAGCTTTGTTATTTCCTTCTGTCTACCTATTTTTTTTTGAAAATTTTCTGATCGTTTTCTAATTTTGTTGTTTTTTTGTTTTTTGTTTTTTTTTTGGGGGGGGGTCACACCCGGCAGTGCTCAGGGGTTACTCCTGGCTCCATGCTCAGAAATTGCTTCTGGCAGGCAAAGGGGACCATATGGGGCACCGGGATTCAAACCGATGACCTTTTGCATGAAAGGCAAATGCCTTACCTCCATGCTATCTCCCGGGCCCCTGTTTTCTAATTTTAAAAGGTGTTTCATAAATTTATTTTCATAGGCCCCTTCTTCCTGATTTTTGCTTGAAAAGCTATAAATTTTCCTCTTAGTACTGCTTTTGTTGTGTCTAATAAATTCTGATAGCTTGTGTCTTCATTGTTATTTGTTTCAAGGAATATTTTAATTTCCTCTTTGTTTTCATCTCTGACACACTGTTTGTTCAGTAGTGAGCTTTTTAGTTTCCAAGTATTACATTTTTTCTTTTGTGTTCCTTTGTAATATACTTCTAAGTTCATTGCATTGTGATCTGAGAAGGTAGTATGTACAATTTCTATCCTCTTGAATTCATGATAATATATTTCATAGGCTAGCATATGGTCTATCTTGGAGAATGATCCATGTACACTAGAGAAAAATATGCATCCAGTTTTGGGGGGATGGGGTGTTCTATATATATCTAGTAGTCACTGTCTTCCATTTATCCTTTCAGAGCTATAGTCTTTTTATTTTTTTCATTTTTGAATTTCAGTCTGGTTGACCTATCATGGGGGACAGGGCAATGGTTAGGTCTCCCACTATTATTCTATTGCTATGATGTGTTTTTTCAGATTTGTCAAGAATTGTATTAAATATTTTGCTGGAGCTTCATTGGGAATGTATATATTTAGAAATAATATCCGTTCCTGTTGTAATTACTCATTGATTATTATGAAATGCCCATATTTGTCCCTTAAAACTTTTCTAAGTCTAAAGTTTGTGTTATCTAATACTAATATAATCACTCCAGCTTTTTTAAGGGAGTTGTTTGCTTGATGATTCCATTGACATTGGAAGAGATAAATGTTATGGAATTTAGTGTCATCTTTTTGTAGGAGTTTGGTTTGCTTTTGGTCTATCTTGTCTTAAAGTAGATTGTTGATTTTTTCTTTTAAGTCTGGTTTTGAATCTGTACAGATTCTGAACTGATACTTATTTGTGTCCTTCAAAACTGAAAGTGAGTCTGACAAGGAGAAGCATTTATTTCATTGAGTTTTGTCATTAGATCCTACCATCGCCTTCTGGCCTTGAGGTTGCTTGTGAAAAGTCTGCTATAAAAATGCTCCTTTGAATGTAATTTTCATTTTTGATCTTGTTGCTTTCAGTATTCTATCCATGTCTTTGGAATTTTTCATTGTGTATAATGTGTCTTGCATGCTTTGCTTCAGGTATCTTTTAGCTGGTACTCTTTGGACATGCAGGATTTGGTTGCATGTAGTCTTTAGCTCTGGGAGTTTCTCTGCAATGTTGTCTTTGACTGTTAATTCTTCCTGAAGATTTTCTTCTTCGATCTCAGAGAATCCATTGATTCTTGCATTGTTTCTTTTGTTGTTTTTTTTTTTTGGGGGGGTCACACCCAGCAGTGCTCAGGAGTAGTAGCCAGGAGTACCTGACTCTATGCTCAGAAATTGCTCCTAACAGGCTCAGGGGGATCATATGGGATGCCAGGATTCTAATCACTGTCCTTCTGCATGCAAGGCAAATGTCCTACCTCCATGCTATATATTGTTTCTTTTGAGTTCATCACAGACTTCTAATTTTATCTGTTCACATTCTTTGAGGATTTTTTCCAGTGTTTGCTGATTTGCTTTAAATTTCTTTTTTCAATCTCTTCTGTTATATGGAGTTGTTATGCATCTCATTTTCTAGCTCACTGATTCTGTCCTCAGCTGCTGTTACTCTGTTGGAGAGGTTTTCCAGTGAATTTTTCATTTTGCCTATTACATTTTTAGTCCTGTTATTTTAATTTGCATTTTCTTATTTCTATATTTATATCATCTTGATTCATATTTTGAATTTGTTCACATATATCCATGCTTTCTTTGATATCTATGAGGATCATCAATATTTCTCTAAACTCCTTCTCTGAAAGGCTAAATATGTAGTTGGTTCTTTTTGGGTCATCAGAGTTTTTTTTTAATCTTCAGAGTTTTCATCTTCATTCTCTATGCATGGTGTTGACCTGCATTGTTTCCCTATTACCACTTTTGTAGTGTTGTGTTTTCTACTTTTTGTGCTGGGGTTCATTGGCAGCTGTAGTGTTGCAGAGCAGCCAGGCTTCTTTGGCTCCACCCATAGTTGGTGAAGACAGCCTTTCTCTGATCATATGCCTTCAGGAGATCTTCTCTGCTGTGCCCTTAGGAGCTGTTCTGAGTGGGGTGACTATGGCTGCCTCACAAAGCAGAGTAGAGGTCATTTAAAAAGTCTCCTGATTGCCAAAGCACAAGGCAAGAATCATCATGATATTTTCTTATGGAGAAGGAAAGTTTTTCTGTCAACCACATCTGCTGCAAAATCAAGATCTCATTTTCACCTAATTTTAAATGTAAAGGATGTTGAGCTTGCATGCTGAGTTCAGAGAGAATAAAATTTTAGATGATGATTATAGAGGGAATTCAGAATTATATTGTTTCATTTCCCTAATTTTTATATCAAATAACAAATGATTAAAAAGTATAAAAATAAATGATATTCCCAAACAGTGTACATAATAGAGTAGTTCTATCTTTTGTATATGATTTTAAAATGACTGCTGGGAGGCTGGCAAGAGTAGAGTGAATAGAGTGTTTCTTTGTATACAACTTCTCTTATACATAAGATGGATTTAATCATCAGAATCCCATACGTTACTTGATCCAGTTGTGATCCTTGAATCCCGGAGCACAGAACCATTAGTAAACCCTTTGCACAAAAAGATGTGGTCCAAACCCCCAAATCATGTCCCCACCAAAAAAAATGTGACTTCTGAAAACATGTGTCCTTACATAATCCTGTATTGTCCCGTAAAACAAGAAGATACTTACATTGCTTATTTAGATAGGCAAGATGCCTTCCATTCCTCTAGTTTCTGGGTTTTATTTGTCTTAGAGTGACATATAGGCAGGTGTTTAGAACAAAAGTCTGAACTCTATGACTTTTCTGGAGAGGCACCTCTTACTCAAGCTGACAGAGCAAAGTAGAAGAACAGAACAAACTTGCTTTATCTGTATGATAACACACTTTTTGGGTGATTGCCTGCAGCAAATAAGGCGCCTTGCCAGAACCCCATCTGAAAATATACTAAAATGTTATCAGCAGTGGTTTTTAATGTAGAAAGTAGATTGCCACTCCTTATAATAATTTATCCCCACCACAAGTAGACAGCTATTACTTGCCAGTGAAATGCTTTGTATTCCTGAAACACTAAGAGTCAGAAAATAAAGTGAGAAAAAATGTCTAGGAAACAATATTAAATAGAATATTAACTGATGAACACAATTCAAGTTGCTTATGAAATTACTGGATTGGGAAAAATAATAACTAAGAACCAAATTAAATTATCAGACACAATATTGGTTGACTGGAGATTCAGAAAAAGAAATTTAAATTATTTTTAGTTGGTTTGTTACGTTTTGAAACATTTTATATGATACAAATTATCAAGCATATGTATTTTTTCTAAGTAAGATAACATTAATGCACATAATTTTACTTCCATATGATTGTGTATTCTTTGTCATATCTAATAGGTGTATTATGAATTTAGATGTCAAAAATGCTATTTTGGTTTTACTTTTAATGTCATGTTTATAGTATTATATATATCATTTATAAAATATGATAAGATAAATAGCATGTAAATTGCAAGTATGAACTTTTAGATTTAATCTTTACTTCTTATTAATTTTAGGATAAAAATGAAGCAGAACTCAGTAAATTGCATATTTCTCAATGTTTGGCTCAATAACTTTTATTTATTTATTTTGGTTTTGTGGTAATACCTGGTAGTACTCTGGGGTTACTCCTGGCTTTGTTTTACTCAGGAATTACTCCTGTAAGGCTTTGAGGACCATATGGCATGCTGGGAATTGAACCTGGGTGAGCAATTTGCAAGGCAAATTACCCTGCCCACTGTATTATCAGATCCAAATAACATTTATTAAATTTTTGATCCTTATTTGTCAACTAGAAAGTAATCGATATCTAAATTTTTACATATGTGTGATATTCTTATTTAATATCTTTACTAAAAATGCATCAAATATTTGACATAGTTGAACATAATAACTTGTTTTAGATAAGTGAGAATAAAATTATGTCTATAAAAAGAATAAATATGCACAATAAAATTATTTAAAAAATAAAAATAATGACAAAGAAAAATAAAGAGAAAAAGAAAAAAAAATTAAAAAGTAAAGGTAAGAAGTACATCAGCAAGCATATATGTGAAAATTATTGTATCTCCAATGAAATCATTAATATATTTGTCGAAGGGCTAGTAAACTGTTGTTAGATATCCATTCAGTTAAATTGGTGTGTGCCAAGAAAAATACAACATCATCAAATGCTGAAAATCAAAGCAGCATTACTTATACTATGACTTTAAGGGGCATGTACTCAGTTGCCAGGACTCTTCGAAAAAAGGAAGATGGGGTGGAGTTTGTTCATATTCACTCCCAAAAGTCATGGTGGTATCAGCCTTAATACCACCATATCGTTTGGTCTGATTGGTGTTTCTAAATAGAATCATAGAGGGTACTGAGGCACAGCATTGGCAAAATAGTAATTCTGGTAATGGATGCAGGGGGTGTGGCTTTGTCAGAGTTGGAACATGACCTGTCCTCTCCTCCCAAAATTGCCAGCCTTATACTGCTTGGACAGTGTACCCATGATTTATTCCTGGCTTGGTTTATATCTCATTCAAGAAAAAGCAATTCTTCTTTATTTTTAATATATCATACTTTTATTATTATCATAAAGGATAAGTCTCCATCATTATTTTCTTTATAATATATATATATTTTTTTTGGTTTTTGGGTCACACCTGGCAGTGCTCAGGGGTTACTCCTAGCTCCATGCTCAGAAATTGCTCCTGGCAGGCACGGGGGACCATATGGGACACTTGGATTTGAACTGATGACCTTTTTCATGAAAGGCAAACACCTTACCTCCGTGCTATTTCCCGGGCCCCTTCTTTATATTGTTGTGAGTATTCAGAAAGCTTCAGAATAATTTTTTATTATTTCACTAAAAATGTTATTGTATTCTGATTGATATTTTAATGAATCTATATATTAATTTAAGATATTTGCAACTTTATGAAGATATTCTTCATATGTGTACTTTTCTATATATTCTTATTTGCAAATATCCTAAAAAATTAGGTTAAAAATTTAGAATTTGATAAAAATAAGTAATCTAAATTCTTGTGAAGTTAATATTCTCTTTAGTTTTTATTGTATGAAATATCTACTAATTTAAAAAAAATTAGTAATATAATTGTAATCGTCTAAATTTAACTTATATTGTTAAAATATCCTAAGTTGGTTTATTTTTTCCTAATTAATAACTATCAAAATGTTTTTCAAATGTTTTGTTACTTATTTTTTAAAAAAAATCAAAGTTCCTTTGATTACTTATTTCACTAAGAATAATTATGTGTATAAAATATTTAAAGCATAATATGGTTGTTGATGTATTATTATTATTATTATTATTATCATTATTTTCTGGCATTCAGTGACTTGCATTGTTAAAGTCTGAATCTATCTGTAAGTATTGTGTTTTTGTTTTGTTTTTGGGCCACACTCAGGGGTTACTCCTGGCTCTGCACTCAGAAATTGCTCCTGGCTCAGGGGACCATATTCGACCCTAGGGATTGAACCTATGTCCGTCCTGTGTCAGCCGTGTGCAAGGCAAATGCCCTATTGCTGTGCTATTGCTCTGGCCCCATATCTAGAAGTATTGTGATTGATATTAAGTACCTACCTACATATTTCTATTTATGTGTTAAAGATTTTTATTTAGCTGTGATTATTAAATTTTTATTAAGTGTTTTACCTCAAGTACTAGATTCTATTGAATTTTTAACATTTGATAATTTGTGTGATTTTTATGTAGGATGCATTCCTGGATAAAAAACAAATGAAGTAAATTTTAAAAGCGCTATCTGAATCTAATTAATTTGTAATTCATTTAGGTATTTGTTCACTACATTCACTATTCCAGTGAAATTAGGCCCCTTTTCTTTCATAAAATAAGATTTGATGTTATAATAAAACTATTTCCCACACTCAAAAGTTTGTGTTTATACTACAATACTACAGAACATATATTTTTTTCCTTTCTTTTTGTTTTTGTTTTTGTTTTGGTCCCACATCTGTCAGTGCTCAAGAGTTACTCCTGTCTTTGTGCACAGAAATCACTTTTTGCAGGCTTGGGGTACCATATGGGATGCTTGGGATTGAAACCGAGTTCGTCCTGGGTCATCTGTGTGCAAGGCAAATGTCCTATTGCTTTGCTATAACTCTGGCCCCTGTTTTTCTTTTTCAATATTGGTTTTGGGGCCAAAATGACAGCACTTGCACATATTTCTGACTCTATGCTCAGGAAGGAATGTATCCTCAAGTTATTAGGGAACCTAATAGGTAGTGCTGGGAATCAACTGTGGTCTACCTCATGTAAGGTCTTGCCCTCTATACTAAACCTCTGGATTATAAATTTTATAAAAATACTAATGTAATATTTGTTTTTGAAAAGTCAACAAATATTTGAGGGTTATTTTTTTCTTTTGCAATCAAAAATAAATGAATTGCATTCAGATTTTCTTTGTTAACCTTTATGGATGCATATTAATAGTGAGTAAGAATAGTAACACCACCACAAAATATTTTCATCAATAAAAAATGATATATACAATCATGAACTCCCACTTTGTGTAGAGAGGTCATAATGCTGCAACATTTTACCGTCTCAGCAGTCTCAAAAGTTTTGTGTTTCCTGTTTTTCTTAATAATATAAGTTTTTCCTTGTGATTGATTTAATCTTATGTTGTTTTGCTTATCATAATCCCTCATTTTGCAAAATCCACTGCTAGTGCACTTAAGCAAATACAAAATAATCAAACAATGCCATTCTCAGAATATATCCAGTTTTAAGTAATGCAACACTTTGTATTTTAGGTTTTATCCATTGATTGGCATTATCTGTAGGTACATTTTGGATCTGGAGTACAAAATGCATTCATATAAGTTAATGGTAATTGTTTCTTCACTTTGCTCTGTTTTGATTGAGAAAGATTTTATAGGATCTTTCTACATAGAATAATGGTGTAAAGTTGTAGTGGCTGTTTGGGATTCCTCACTGTGATAGATAAAACAGAAAGTCTTACTTATCTTACTTTAGGAACTGAAATATAGCTATTTCTAGCACTTTTTGTGAATTAGGAAAAAATACCACTTGCTAATGACACACACAGCTCCATTCCAGGTGCCAGTTTGATAACAAGAATGGTTTTTCATCACCTGTAGCACTATGTGGTAAATATATTTAGTATTTTATATTTATTTAAAAATCAGGACTGGGTAGATTTTAGAAGTGACACTATTTGAGACATTTTGAAAAGAACCCTTTATATAGAAGAGTATACAAAGGACATTACCTTCAGAAAATAAATACTGGTTTGAAAACTACTCCATAACCTATGGGCATGATTATGTGAGTTACATATGCAATGGCCAATCTATAGCCATAAAAAATAAAGGTAAAATGAAAGCAATATATAACACTATGTGGCATTGAGTCTTAGGAGAACAGATAATGACATGGATGTTTAAAGAGTGATTCTGTCTATAATTTTCTTATAAAAAATTCCTCACTCACTGCCAAGGTAGTACTTTCTTGATTTGACCATTAACTTGTTTTTGATCTAGGGATAAGAAATAGCCTTTTAAGTTAGTGTATTATTTACAACTGCCCTCTGTGTGTTCAAGGGGAAAGATGATATAGCATATTACATGGAAACTTTGGAAATCAATGCTCTAAATTTGTTCCAGAGTATCTGATTTATGCTAAAAGCCTGTGACACATTGATGTTGCCCGACCCCATGTGAAGTTGGATTTGCTATTTGGACTGTGAACAGAATTTTCTTCATTTACAGTAACATGAAACTCAGCAGTAAATCTTCACAAAATTATTGTAACTTGGACAATTGGAAGAGATCCTTGGGGTTTACAGAGCAGCATAATGGTAAAATTTCAAATCTTAGGTGATAAATAGAAAAAGGGGGAAAACTGCACTATTTCCTTCTCAAAAATTCTATACAAATGAACTGATGCTTCTCTCTTCAGTGTTCAATATTTGAATCTTTATATAATAATATATATTACATATATGAAATAATGCGTTATAAGTGTCTTGAGCCTTGAATTTAAGCATCTATCACTAAAATAGGTTAGTGAATATTATGGTGAAATACTCTATATCAGCAATAAAATGCAAGCAGAATTTCACCAACTACAGTAACAAAAAAATCAAAGAAATTTAACCTACTGCAAATGGAAAATGTGGATGAAAGAAAGGACATATTAATCAAACCTTGCCATTAAGGATCTGGTGCTTCACTATTAAATCTGAGATAAATTACAAAAGCATGCCTTGATGGAATGGATATTTATGTTATTCAGA
This sequence comes from Crocidura indochinensis, assembly GCA_004027635.1. Lineage (NCBI taxonomy): Eukaryota > Metazoa > Chordata > Mammalia > Eulipotyphla > Soricidae > Crocidura > Crocidura indochinensis. Next base: position 6,286 of record PVKC010006239.1, on the reverse strand, counting down.
TTTCATAGCAACCACTCTTTATCTGTTCTCAGTGCTAGATAGAGGTCAAGTTGAAAGTTCTCAGCTGATTACCATTGTGACAATTAATAAAAATCATTTAGCTTGTCTCTCCTAACTTTTCTTCCTGAAAACATGAATATCTATCTAGAAGTAGGGTTTTTTTTCCTAATCTGATACTCTTGTCTTCCATAAAATAATTTAGTTATAAATGAATAAAATCTTTGCTAATCATTAAAATAACTTCAAACTAATTTTAATTAAAAGAAGAGCTCTTTTGAAATTGTAAAATCTGAGACTAAAGTTCTACTATTGTCAAATGATTTTCAAGTATACTTTCTAAAGATGATTTTAACTCAGGATGTTATTTTCTTCTAGTTCTTGTTTGATTATCATTGCTACTTTATAAAATGCTACAGATTTGAAATTTGAGACAATGTGCTTATTATCAGTTATATAAACAACTTGCAATGATGCTTATCTTTAATTTTCTGTTTTTGTAATTACAAATTTAGCATTAATGAATATCTGTTCTTAGAAGCTCTGTTATTATTATTATTATTTTGTTTGTTTTGGGCCACACCCGTTAGATGCTCGGGGATTACTCCTGGCTAAGCGCTCAGAAATTGCCCCTGGCTTGGGGGGACTATATGGGACGTTGAGGGATCGAACCGCGATCCTGATCCTTGGCTAGTGCTTGCAAGGCAGACACCTTACCTGCAGCGCCACTTCGCCGGCTCCCCCCCAGAAGCTCTATTCTATACTTATTCTCTAATCTTTCACATTTCCTACTGTATCATTCTTCACTAACCCTTTTTTTTTATAATTCTTGATTCTTCTTCACAGCTTTCAGGCATACCACTGCCAAGTTCTATCTTCAGGATATTCTTTCAAAATCTGCAACAATGATCCATTTCTCACGCCCTCTACCACTTTTAAATAGGCAAGTCTTAGTGTTTGGATTATTATAATACCTCCCAAATGCTTTCCTAGTTTCTGTCTTGCAAAATTCTAATCATTTGCCACAGATTTTTCAGAAAAATTGTTTAAAGAACAAATTAGATTATGTCATTTCCTATTCAATAACTTCCACAAAATTCTTACTACATTATTGTAAATTGTAAACTTTCCATAGTTTGTGAACATCTTAGGCTATCTGCATTTTTCAAGCCCTATTTCATAATTTTCTAGCCCTTGTTTATACAGGCAGAGGGAGAGAGATAGATGCAGAATAGTCTTGCTTATCTATGGGTTTTAAGAAAAATAAAAGACATTTTTGCAATAATTATCAGAGACAAAAGAGAGGAGGGCTGGAAGGTCCAGCTCACAAAATGAAGCTTACCATAAAGAATGATGAGTACGCTTAGAGAAATAACTACATTGAGAACTATCATAAAATGCTAATGAATGAGGGTAGTAGAAAGGTATTTAAATAAAGATATTGATAAAAAAGAAAGATGAGAATCAAAATAACCATCTCACACGAGAGACTGGCACACATCACAAAGAACAAAACAATCACTTCTGGTGGAGATGTGGGGATAAATGAACTCTCATTCACTATTATTGTGAATGCTGTCTAATCCAGCTTTTCTGGAAAACAATATAGATATTCCTTAAAAAACATGAAATTGAACTTTCATATGATTCTAGTAATACCACTAATAGGGATATACCCCAGGGTCACAAAACAGGATACAAAAATTCCCTCTACACTCCTATGTTCATAGAAGTGCTTTTTACAATATCTGAAATCTGGTCACAACCCAGATTCCTAACAGCAAATGAGTGGCTAAAGAAACTGTGGTATATGTACACAATGGAATACTACATAGCTGTTAGAAAAAATAAAGTCACAAATTTTCCTATATATGGATGGATATAGAAACTTTTATGTTGGTTGAAATAAATAAGAGAGAGAGATAAACACAGAATAGTCTCACTCATCTGTGAGATTTAAGAATATAAAAGATAGTATCGTAATAATTCTCAGAGACAATAGGGATGAGGGCCAAAAGGAACAGCCCATACTATGAAGTTTACCACAAAGAATGGTAAGTGAAGTTAGAAAAACTACTACACTGATATTTACCATGGCAAGGATAGAGAGATAAATATAATGCCTGACTCAAGACAGGCAGGAGTTGGGGAAGGTTGAAAATGGAGGACATTGGTAGTGGAAAAGTTGCACTAGTGAAGGACTGAAACCCATTTATGAAAATGTTTATTACCATGGTATGTAAATAAATTATAAAATATTTTTACAAAGTTATTTATAGTTAAGTTTAAATTTAAATTGGTTTAGCACTCCTCCCATCACAAACGTTAACCTACCTCCACCAGTGTTCCTAAAGTCCACCCAAACACCTTCTTAGCTTACCATCATAACATGAACCTTTTTAAGTTTCATTGTTAAAAATTGGGTCTAATGATTTTATTATTATTGACTCCATGGTTTGGGTATTTATTTATGACCTTTCTTAATAACACCAGGGAACCTGAGTCTCCTTGGCCCCTCTTCCTCATTATTTCACATCTGTCTTTCTCCTCCTACACTCAATTTCTTTCCTTTTCCTCACTACAGTTGGGGGTCAAGAGTGTTCTAGACAATCCTCATTTAAACCATTATATTCCTTCATGAAGTTTTCTAAATGTCACATATAAGTGATGCCATTCTGTATTTATCCTTATTATTTAATTTAACTTAATATTATCCAATTCTATCCATATTACAGCAAATAGCATGATTTGCATCATTCTCTTAGCTAGTAATATTTCATTGTATCTATATATCATATCTTCATTATCCATGTATCTGTTTTTGGGCATCTAGGTTGAATCCAGTTCTTGCTATTGTGCTACAATGAATACTGGTATGAATATGTCCTTTTGAATAAATGTTTTTGTCCTAGATATAGATACCCAAAAGTTGGGTTGCAAGGTTTTATGGCAGCTTGATTCTGAGTTTACTCAGAACCTCCCGTACTGTTTTCCATGGGAGTTGATCCAGACAGCATTCCTAACATCCTACAGTGGATAAGAGTTCCTTTATCACCACATCCTTATGAACACAAATTGTTTCCAGTATTTTTGACATGATGATTATATCTCATTGCCAACTTGATTTGGTTTTCTGAAATGATAAGAAATGATGAGCATTTTTTATGTGCCTATTGGATGTCTATCTATTGTTCTTTGTTCAGCTGCCTGTTCATTTATTCCCCATGGTTTTTTATGGGATTTTTAGATTTAAGAGGCAATAATATTAAGACTCATTTTTATCAGTGTCTAAAATACATTTGCTATTTATGTTTTTTGGGGGGCTATACCAGGCAGTTCTCAGGGATTACTCCTGGTTCTGTGATACGGAAGTATTATTTGCAATGCTTAGGGGACCATATAGGATGTCAGATATTAAATGTGGGTCAGCTGTGTGCAAGCTAAATTCCCTGCTGTACCTGCTGTACTATTGCTCCACCTCCACTATGTATGTTTTTATAGCCCCATTTTTTAACTTTTTATATTTATTTACTTATTTTTCTACTTCCTATATATACTAACATATCTTCTTGAAAACATACTTTATACTGTTCTTACTTTATATTATAGTTATAGCAGAGTGATAGACACTATATATGCAATAAATAATAGATGAGCAAATTATGAGTTGAAATGTTGAGAAATGATACGTACCATTCAAAAGGACCTAACTAAAAATCAAGGTTTCTATTGCCAAAACTTCAGGTCTAAGCAGAGGAAAAGAAACCACACCTAAACAAAAGAACATAAGGTGCTACAGATTGTATACATAATACCCACATAAGGCAGAGCAAAGCAGGACATTTTATTATGTATATTACATTAAGCCATCTGTCTCCTTCCTGTTTCGTTTTCATTTCTTCATGATGCCTACTAGGTATCTGTTCATAAGTGCTGACTATGACTAATATATTACATTTTAAAATATGCATGTACAAGTCTAAAATAATGTTGAGCAAAGATAAGATGAAGGCTGAAACTAGTCTAAATATATGTTATTTTATTTTTCATGCTTTCTAAACAACATAGATATGTACTGACTTTTTAAAGCTGTTGGATATATATCAAAATGATTTCATGTTATGAAGCAATATTTCTAAGGTACTATTAGTTAAAAAGAAATTGTACTTTAAAATATCAATTTTTAGTGTTTTACTTTTCCAATACATTTGCAAATTTGTGTAAATTTCTCTTGAGAATCATTTGTTATATAGTGGATGAATTTGTTGCTCACATATGAAGAAGTAAAAATGTATCAGGTTTTTTGTTTATACAAAAATAATTTTCTCTAAATTAGATAAAATCAGCACAAAATATTGTATACTATTAGCTTGGTTATTAAAATTAGCTTAATTATTAATAAATAAATTATAGGATGATTTTAAAAAGTGGAGAACTGATAGACTCTAAGCTATGTTCTTGCACTGGACCTAGATAGTGAATAAAGTTCTTAAGGTCTAGACAGTCAAAAAATTTAAGTTTCCAGTATATAAAAATTAAGTAGATGGAAAAATTGAAAAAAAAAAAAGAGTACCAAGTGGAATTGTATAATTAAGGAAATTAACTTTGAGCTTTTAGGGAAGGTCTGTTTCAGGAGTAATACTGAGAAAAAAAAATCTCAAGGGAAAAAATCTTAACCACAGAAGCAGGAGCAGAGGAAAATGCTAGAGTAAAACTATTAGAAATAAGAAACAAAATAGAATTTTTGCTGTTTACATTGAAAGAGGAAAGATAAGCTTTTATTTGACATCTGCAGACTTCCTAAAACTGAGGAAGATTCTTGAATCTGAGGAAGATAGATTTGACAGGTGCATACATGGGAAATGTTCAGTATGTTCCCTTTCTTATTGTAACAGTTTGAGAAAGTAAAGAGAGGTATCACTTAGACTCATACAAAGTCTACTGGTGATTTGAAGAACTTGTCTAGAATGCATGACTCTTGGAATCCAACTTTCTGTCTGCATGTTGGTCATTCTTAATATTTACACAAGTGGTTAAGACTTAGGAAGCATGCAAGATATTATTACTAAAGAACTCATCATATGATAGAATGCCATTGCTGCAGACTAGTCATTCATTTTTTCTTCATGCCATTGTGGGTGAAACTGGGCATAGTTACATAGTTATGGCTTTATTGTGTTAAGTAGCACTGATAGCTTACAAGTCACAAAAACAAAGGAACAGGACTAAAAGATTTCAATTGTTTAGAAATTGTCTACTTGAGCAGATTATGTCATATAAATGCAGATTATATTGGTGTTATATAAGAGCATATTAGGTTCTCTCTCTTTACTTACAGAGAAAATAGACCTTTTCCATTCCAGAGAAGCTCACTTCCTCTCTTAAATAAGTATCTTTTCCTTTCTCTCATCACATTTTTCTAATTTCCTTAAAGAAAACTATTTTTAAAATTATATATAGGCATGACTGTTTTTCTTTAAAATAAAATTTAATAATTGTTAATAATCTTTTTTGAAATAAAAAAGAAATTAGACTATCTACAAGTTACTCTTGCATAAATAAGAAATGTATATGTAGTGTTTCATCATCTTTTGTGAACAAATACAGAATAGTTTGAGAGAAGAGAAATTTGTGAGAATGACTTGCATTCTCAAAGGCAGATTTTTTTTAAAAAAGAATTTTATCTGCTTTATATAGTTGTTATTTTAAAGGTCTGTGATTTTCTCCATGGTGCTTTGCTTTGAGAACACAGATTTACTTGGCTGTTATACACAATTGCTTGCCTTCTATGGCTCTCTGAGTAATAACATTTTTCATATATGCAAAACAGAAGGCAAGTGGGTTTGTGAAATGTGTCTTGTGTGATTAGCTATATGAAAGCTGCCTTGTCATGAGAGGGTTTAATTGCAATAATTCTTCAGTAGAACTTTCTGATATCTTTTTTGGAAATGCTACTATTTAAGGCTTTGCATGCCCTTAGCCAAACAGATGTGTTTATTTGCATGACTGATCTAAACAGGAAGACAAAGGGGCCTCTGCCCACAACCTTATACTTCCTCTAATACAGATAAAAGGGGAGGAGAGATGCAAGCAGTTGGGGTGCGAGGAAATGAGTGTGGGAATAAAGAAAAGCCCTGTAGGTGTGAGTCAAACTGAGGCAGCTGTGCTTTCTTTCTCAGCACTGGAACAGCTGTGTGTGGGCCGAAATGAAACAGAGGGAGAGCTAGCTGGTGGTACTGGTTTTGGGCAGGTGGTCTCCTCTGAATATGTGCGTGCGAGAGGAAGTAGA